>VXAY01004468.1:369078-422334 GCA_013399855.1 Oxyruncus cristatus
TTGTTGGTTTTGGTTTTGGTTTTGGTTTGTTTCCTACACTTTAGTTAAGCAAATAATCAAGATACAGGATCTAAATGTAAGTATTTAGATTTTGAAAGTTCAAAATTATCTTACCCAATGTCTGGAGGTAATGTATATTCTCTTTGAAGGATAACCATTTCTGATGGCATATTGATCATTTAGCTTTAATGTAAAAGAGTTAAAAAAGCTAAAATAATCTATTTTTATCTTGATTATGATATTTATATGAAGATATTTAATTTTCAGCAGAATTAGGTTTCTCTCCCTTTTTATTGATAGATATATTTATAGACAACCAAAAATATTTAAAAACATTAAGGTAAAATTAAAATATTGTTTGGGCTGAAGTTATCAAGACTTCTTGGCCCAAATCCAATTAATATTTCGAGGGGAAGCTAAGAAAATATAGGTAACTAATTATTTGCTATGTCTGGGCAATTGTAACTAAAGATTCTATAAACATTAAAAAGCAAGCAAAGAAAGAATGACAAAAACCACCATTCCTTCTTTAGAACATTTTCATGTAGTATGTGTAGTAGTACATTGGACATGGATCAAGAGTTGTTAATTAATTAATCCCTTTGGGAAGATTTCCATTTAGGCTGCCTGATGGGAGGGAAGTTTTTTGTAATATTTCACATTCGTAGGTGTCTGAGCAGTGCAGAAGAGATTAGATTAATTTGTACCTGCTTAGCAAAATGTACTTGTAGGATATTAACTTGTTCAATGGAAATGAAATTATTTTCCCTGTGTTACATGACAGTCCTTTTTAGTTATGAAGAAAGTATCCTAAACAATGGCAGTCTGGACAATTTTTCTCCCGTGTTCAATCATCACCTGTGGAATAGTTGAACACTATAAAGGTGGTTTGCTGTGCTTCCACTGAGGCAATGTGTTTGGCACTAGTGCACATCTTCCGCTGAGCATCTTCTTTCCAGATTACTTTGGAAGGAGAAACTGGGAATGTTGGAATTTAGTTTGCACTAAAGCAATGTCAACAGTTTTGGTGGTGGCATAAGTGTAAGAGTCCTGTTAGACTAGTCAGCTAAATAAAAGGTCATAAATTGATCCTTGTTTCTTAATCAAGCAGCTTTATATTATATTGCTGAGGCCAGACCAGTTTTAAGAAGACTTTGGAAATAAGCCACTTCATATGTTCCAAAAGAGGGTCAAGGAGAAAGTTAATAAATAAGTAGGATGAACAGTTAGGGGTTTGGTTGTCAACCATTTTCCTTGTTTTATTTTTTATCTACTGTTTTAGTCATACTCATGAGTTTTAAAGGTGCTTATTTGTACTAGAACCGTACAGATGATGCCTGTATTTATTACCAAACACAAAATCACAAAAAAAAACCCAAAAAACTCAAAAAACCCCCACACCACCAAACACACAAACAAGCAAACAAAACAGAACAGAAAGTGCACACTGGAACACTTTATTGTCATGGTAGCCCTCAGTGGGGAATGATTTTCCCAGGCTCTCAGAGAAAGTTACATGACACCTAGGGATGAGTGTAGAACACATGGTGTATGAGAAAGCAGCAAGATCCTCTATAGGATAAAGCTTTTTTTTCTTTTTTTCCATTGCAAAATTAAATAGCCCTATCCTCTTAGTATTATCTTGATAGCTAATAGCATGCTCCGTTCATTTTTAAATTGTTCTTTTAAACTTTTTTGTATTATATGCCTGTGCACATACACACACAAGTAGAGGCCCACCTAGTAGCAACATAAAGGTATATGCTTCCCTTCACAGTTATTAAGGGATGTTAACAGTTCATGAAGAAAACTAAGCAAGAAAGGCTCATTAAAAATCAGGTGGCATAAATGAAGGCAGATATTCTTTAAAGTTTTAACATCACTTGACAAATTATGCACATGAGAGAGTCAGTGGGAAACATCAGATAACACTGAATGTTTTCATCACCCCCAAAATAAACCAAAACCCAAATATCTATCCAGATAAATTCATAAAAAATAGACCAATGAATAGATGACACTATACCAGAAAATATGCTATTTATATTGAGCCTAATTTACTGATAACGGACTGAGACAGTTCTGACACCATACTAAATTGGAAAGAATGTGAAGTGGAATTCTACCACTCACGCTAAATGTGATGCTGCATACAACACATGAGTACTTACATTTATAGAGAAGTTAGAAAATCTAACAATTTACAAAGAATTACTAATGAGGTAAAAAGTGGATAAAAGAAAACAATAGAAAAGAAGGTTCCTAGCCTGATGCTGTCAAGTAACAAGAACAGGAACTCCCACAACAGCATTTGGCTGCAGTGGCAAGGAAGAATTTATCAACTAACCAAGAATTTATCAAACTAGATTTAATTTAGTTTATTTTCACTAGATGCACTATAATTTCAGTGAACATATTCTGTGTTTGTCCATACAGAAGTCACAATATAAGTGGTAGAGTGTGCTATTCTAATTGTTCTCTAAAATGGTATTGATAAATTAGGATATGTATTCAACTTCACTATTGACTTTTAGGTGCAGCTATGGAGTGAATGAAAATATTTCCTTAATCAGATGGCCTGATTGACATGTTGCAGAATTTTTTGGTATGCAACATTTATATAACTTTCTTTGAATGGAAATCTTCTGTTCAAGTAATTATTTATTAATTTTTATCTAATACATTTATATTTTATATTTTATATTTATATCCTAAGAGTTTAGGAGGTTGTAAGTTTACTTGAAGTATTATCATCTATCGACATTATTTTGGGGTGAATAAATATTGATCCTAAATTCTCCTTGATCCTGAACTAATCCATATCATTAAAGTCAGCCTTAACTCAGTGTGGTTTAAAAAATGTCTTGCTGCCTCCAGTTTTAAATATTCTGTTCTAGTCCCACATAAATAAATTTTTTGTCAATGATGACTTTAATTAGTTTAATCCTAACTCATCTGCATAACTGTATCACAAACAATAACTGAAGGTAATGAATGGTGAACAGAACTGCTTCATCCACTTCTTAAAAATCTAGGCTTTTAATTGATCCTTTGAAATCCCATTGGGGTTTGTGCTGGGTGCTGGGTTTCACACAGACTTTTTCCTCCCTGTGTCACTAACACAACATCTACATTATATTAATATTTACAAAGAGAAATTTGCATAAAAAGTGATTTGGTTCTCAAATTATATTGAGAATTACAGATAGTATTATAAGGAGATAATTTTCCAACATTTTAGGATGATGCATTGCCTCCTAGATGACTTCCTCTTTGCTGTATTATATTTACAGCAGACATCTGGTACTTTGAAGTCCCTTATGAGAACAAGGGCTAGTGATCATGAGACTGTTTATAGAATATGTCTTGTCCCTAAATTATGCAGAAAATTATCAACAAAATGACACAAAAAAAGGAGGAAACAAAAGCACAAATTTCCTTCTTGGAAATGTTTTTATAGTATCAGCATCAAGCAGGTACTTATTCTTGACAACTGTCTACCGTGTTAGTAGATGGAAATTCAAAGTGCTGCTGTAAAAGAGAGCAAATTTTAAAAAAACAAAAATAACAACAACAACAAAAAAACCCAAACAAACAAACAAAAAAAACCACAACCCAAACAAAACAGTAAAAATGTCTACATCACTGCATCTGTTATATGAAATCCACTTTAAAGGATGTGTATTGAGTTAGCGTGATGAAGTTTTGGTGGTGTGAAGGGGTGGAATCTCTGAGAAGTTCTTTGTGAACTGTAGACTGTGGGAATGACTCACACTAGAAAAGTTCACAGAGGACTGTCCCCTGTGAGAGTGAACCCACACTGGAGCCGGGAAAGTAGTCCTACCACTGATGCCAATTTTTGCCCCAAGAAGGCACAGAGAAACTGCTCAGAGACAGAGTTCTCAGTTTTTAAGCAAGAGGTATTTATTGCGACTTCAGGAAGCAGTCTAGGTTGCCCCTAGACAACTGCTTCATTGAGAAACTCGCAGCTGAGTTTTTAATACACTTTTGCTAAGCAATTACATCATATATTAAAATTACATTATGAATATTCATTACATTGCAACATCTACTTTTAATATTCATAACAGATGGAGTTGAGGCGGAGTCGAGGCGTGGTCTTCAATTTTGGGGAGAACTTTAGGGGTCGTTCCGTCCTTCCTCTTCATGACCCCGTGTCCTCTCATCATCATCTTCCTGAACTTTTCTTGTACCTTTCCTAATTTGGGTAGTTTCTTCGGGTAGCTGGCAGAGCACCGAACTTCTTGGCCCATCTCTTTTCTTATCTTTTTGTTCTCCTTATCCTAGCATTTCTCTATGTTCTATGTTCTTTCCGTCTATGTTCTTGCTGTCCTCCCTTGTCAAAATATTCTGTTCTTTCAGCAATTTATTACCCCGATGTTCCTTAATACTAAATTCTTTCATGCTTTTGCTTAAAGCCTGCAGCTGCACTTTTAACTCTCTAATTCTCATATTAGCCTTTCAGGTTTTTACCTGGCTTCACCACCGTGGAGGAAGCAACGGCAGAGCACAGAGACAACATATGATGAACTGACCACAATCCCATTTCCAATCCCCCTGCTCTGCTAAGGAGGTAGAGAATCGGAAATAAACTTAAGGCCAGGAAAAAGGGTTCTGTCATGGTAAGGTGTTTTAAAGATTTGATATTATTTCTCATTGCAATACTCTGATTTGATTGCTAATAAATTCAGTTAATTTTCCCAAGTTGAGTCTGTTTTCTCCATGATGGCAATTGATGAATGACCTCTCCCTGTCCATATCTTGGCCCATGAGGCTTTGTTATGTCTTCTCTGCTCTGTCTAACTGAGGAGGGGGAGTGGTAGACCCGATTTGCTGGGCACCTGACATCAGCCAGGGTTAAACCACTACATGACATACATATTCTAATCATCTACAGGATACTCAGTATATGCATGTAACCTGAATGAACCAAAGTGTTAATTTTTAATGAGCATTTGCATATTCACAGCAAGAGAATTAAAATTCCCTGAAATAATTTGTTTTGTTACATGAATTATAGAACTTATATTAAGAAATGAAGAAACAGGTATTGGTAGTTGGAAGGTATGATAGGTACTTTTTCAAGATTAAATTCAAATCAGAATCAGTGAATAAGCTAGGTTCTTTCCTTATGCTCCCATAATATTTCAAATACCAATTTAATTTTGCAAACGTTTAAGTGGCAAGTGCAATATTCTTAATAGCAGAGCTTCAGTTTTATAGTCTCTTCTTTCATTATCTATGATGAAAATAACCTCTGTAAAGAGATTATCACTTTCCACTTTCTTCCACTTTCAGCCCTTGAATTGCATTTCTTTTTTTTTATTTTTTTTTCATATATGATGTCAGATAGAATATCTGTTTAAGAGTATCTTCTGATATTCCAAGAATGAATAAAGTAGCAAGTTTCAGTTATAAGATAGTGAGGAAATTGGATAAAAATGGATGACCATTTTAATAATATAGGTTCAGATTCCTCTCTGTAATTCACAATAGAATGCAACTTAGTGGTCTTTCTTTGGCAACTTGCACTGGGCTGACCATATGACAAAATGAAAATGAAATTGTTAAAACCTATGGTATTTTACAAGCTCTCAGATATTTGGGAATTTGTGATACCTATGACAAGAAAACAATTGCTGGAAGCTGTTCGGGAGTGTTTCATCAAGTAATAAAAATAATTTTTAAAATTCTGACAATTTGCCTACATCTCTATCACATATACATGTAGATGCGTGTAACTATATCAAAGTCAAGATTAGAACAGAATACCTTCTGTTTTTGATTGGTAAATTCGTGATTCAAAATTGGATAACTTTACATAAGATAGAGAATGTATTTTAAGGACTTGCCAATTCCCAGTGAAATTCAGAACCCAGGTTTTTTTCTTCCCAGTCTTTACATCAAATACAGTGCACTCTGACAGCAAGGAGGAAGTGGCTGCTGGCAGGTCCTTTTTCATGTCTCACAAACAGCAAGTTGTAGCCCACATTGCTGTTAACAGCCCAACTCTGTTAACTTTGATTAACATTGCAGAGGCAGACACTCAAACGCAAAGGCACACACACAGAGGACATTGCTTTAACAACACCCAAATAAACACAAATTGCACTCACATAGATATGAACACAGATAGCACAGGGCTGTTCTTCTTTCCAGCTGATTAGGACTAAGGTTCACTGGTAGATGCAAACATCCTCTCAACCCAAACTATCTAGATTTACAAGCCAATCACAGACACAGATACACAAAATATTAAGATGACATTATTTAAGTCTGCTTAATGTACACGCCCAGATCCCAGATCACTCCTAAAGTCATTGGATCAAGGGCTGTTTTTTTCCATATGTGGGTCTCCTGCTCACTGGTCGATCATTTTTTAACAAATTACACATACACAGAGCTGCTGTCTCTAAACAGTCAGTATCTCCATTTGCCAGCACCTAAACCTCTCTTCACACACTCACTTAAAGACTGAGATCACATAAACCCCCAGTTTGCAATATGATTTAATAAGAAGACAGGACATAGTGTGGTGATGAGGGGAAGGGTTCAAACAGACAAACGTGTTTTCTTACAGGTGAACAGCCATTTTTACTCCCTCTTCTCTGTTTTCCCATGTTTGTTTTTATCCACATACCTTGAGCCTTCCTCTTTCCTGCCATTGCTACCTCTGAAATAAACAACATGCCATTTTTTTTTTTCACTTGTCCCAGTTTTCCTATATATATTTCCTATATCCATACCCAGATTTGGAGTTTCTCATACCATTACTAATGTGATTTCAGTCTTACATAATATCATCAGTTGGGTTACCTGACATTCTCCTCCCAAAAAGCCCTGTGCCTTCCTGTTTTGGGTCTGGCTGAGATGAAGTTCATTTTCCCATACAGACCTCACAGTGCTGTCCTTTGCATTGGTAGCTGGAAAGGTGTTGATAACACACCAGTGTTTTGGCTACTACTGAGCAGTGCTGGCACAGCATCAGCACTGTCTCATCAACATTTCCCCATCACTAGGCTGGGGTGGCGGCAAGGTACCAGGAGGGGACACAGTTAGGACAGATGACCCAAATTAACCAAAGGGATATTCTATACCATGTGATGTCAAGTCAGATATAAAAGCTAAGGAAAGCAAGAGGGTTGGGGGGAATGTGTTGTTTGCCTTCCTGAGCAACCACTACACATGTTGACGCCCAGCTTCTCGGGAAGCGGCCGGACGTTGCTGACTGATGGGAAGTAGAGAATAAAAATTTTTTTCTTTGTTTGTGCACGCACAAACTTTCACATTTACTTTACTAAACTACCTTATCTCAACCTGTGAGTTGTTTTCCACCTTATTTTCTCTCCCCTGTCCTGCTGAGAAGTGGGATGATAGAGCATGTTGGTGGGCACCTGATGTCCAACCAAGATCAACACACCGCAGTCCTTTGAAATGTGGGCATCTTTTAAATACCTCAGTCTGAACCACCTTTGCGATTTGTCTATCCCTCAAGCAGTTCTGCAACTTCTATCCCCTCTCACTCTGTTGTCCATCATGTTCAAACTTCTCTTATGTCAACAGTTTCTCATGCTTGTTCTCTAGCTAAACCTCAAGCCAGAGCCTAGTCATTTGCCTGCATATCCTCACAATTAGTACATAAAAATGATACATCTTTAAAAGAGAGAAGTATCAATAGGTGACCCTATTGACCTAGGAATCAAACTGATGTGCTTTGATAACTATTTTTTTTTAGTCTTTTACTTCATGTAGTAAGTAAAGTAAGAAAGGTATAACCTTACAAAAGAATTTATATCAGATGTTTAGAGAAGAATTGAAGTTCCACCCTCCATTTGGTTAATGACAGATCAACAGTAGCAAACCATTGACTCCAAGGAAACTGATTTTAAATTCCAGTTATTGTTATAGACAACCGTGACAAATTAGAAGGGCCAATTTGTAAAAAAAAAAAAATTAAGTTTATATGTAAGCAATAACATGAGCAAACAGCGCTGGGCGGCCCGGGGAGAACTCACTTCGCCAAAAGCTCGCACCGAAATGAAGCAAAATCTTTTCATTTATACATTTTCTCATTGTATAGGTGAGATCGTTATCGCTTCATGGTACTCGTGTCCGTTCTGTCAATTACCAGATGGTCGTTTATCTGCCATTTGGAAGTTTATCCTGGCTGTCTTTGAGGTGAAAAGGTGTCTCCTTTCATGTGTTAATCACTCATTTGTCAGTTTATTTTAGCTGTCTCCAAGGTGAAAAATGTCTTCCTTCATATGTTAATCATTTAGGAGGTAATTTGTTTAAAGTAGATTTTAGATAAGCGCAGAATATCTCCTTACCACATACAATTTTTATGAACGAAGTTAACCATTCATTACCGTTATCTCTGTCAACTTTGATTTCTTTATTGAGATGCACTTGAAAAAGCTGAATTTCAATCTTGAATATTTCACAAGGACAGAATTTTCAAACTGTTTAGAAGCTTCTTATATATTTGCTTAATATGTTCTATACTTGAACTGTTTTGATTTTCAGTAATCATTCATCAATAATTAATATATTTTACCTGGTCCATATTTTATTAATACATTATATAATATTAAGAATCAGTTATGCTGACCTTTCTTAGACGAACATTATCCGACTAGTCAAAGCTAACCGCAGAAACCTCAGTTGAGGCAATGTACTGTAACAGATAGCTTGTGTTCCTTCAAGTGCACACATTTATTATTGTACAATGATAGTAAATACAAATAACCAAAAATCCCACAATGGTATAATAAACTACAGGTGAAAAGCTACAGTTATAGTGGGATAAAATATTTTTTCCTATTGTGCTGTTCTTTCCTGAAAATTAATTAATTTTAAACAATAATTATCAAAGAATAGATTTGGGTTTTTTTGTGCTGGCAGCATTTTGGTTTGGGGGTTTTTGGTCAGTGCTATTGGAGTTTTTTAATTATTTGAAACTTCTTACGATTTATGTGTTTTAGCAAACAGAGGAGCTGGCTAAACTGTTTTCTTATTCTATTGGTTAAATGATTCTCTCACTTCAAATGTTAATTAGTCCTAATGCTCAGTCTTTCTCTTCTTTTAAATTGGTGGGTTTCTTGTCATGAGTTGGTGGGTTGTGGTTTCCCCCTGCTGGACCCAGTCAGAGCTGATTTTCAGCACAGCTGCTGAGTTTGCTTTCCTTGTGGATACATTCTTCTCCCTCAGCCTTGTTTACCTTCTGTTAGGCCCCGAGATAACACCTGGACCGTAGCTGGCTTGCTCAGCTTTGTCTTCCCAAAGCCAAGAAAATCATTACTACATTTTGGTAGCCAAACAGAAATATGATCTGAGAGTTTAGCACCTCTTAATGAATATAATGAACTGTTATGTTTACGTGGGAAGGTTTTGGCAGTGGGGGTGGGTTGCAGGGGTGGCGTCTGTGAGAAGACAACAGGAGCTGTCTCCATGTCAGAGACAGTTCCAGCTGGCTTCAAGAGGGACCTGCTGGTGGCCAAAGCAGAAACAATCAACAATGTTGGAACTTTCTCTGTGATAACATATTTAAGAAAGGCTAAAAACCACTCTGCAGCAGCTGTGAGGGAGGAGAGAGAAGATGAGAAAAACAACTGTGCAGACAGCAAGATCAGTGATGAAGGAGTGGGAGAAGGTGGTCCATGCAGTGAAGCAGAGATTCCCTGCAGTCTATGGAGAAGACAATGGCAAAGCAGGTTGTGCCCCTGCAGTATCTGGAGGACCACGGTGGAGTACCCAGTGGTTCGTGGAGGACCCCACACCAGAGCAGGCTCCTGGAAGCCTGTGGAGAGGAGTACAGTGCTGGAGACAGTTTTCTGGCCAGAACTGGACCCCTCAACCGGCGAGGGACCCACACTGGAGCAGACTGCTCTTGGAGCTCCTGAAGGACTGCATTCTGTGGCAAGTTCCACACTGGAGCAGGAGAAGAATGTGAGAAGGAAGGAGCAGCAGAGAAAAAGTTTACCAAAGTACCACAACTATATCGTACCCTATTTTTAACTATCAATCAATTAAATTCATCTTCCCCAAGTTCAGTCTGCTTTGCTCATGAGGATGAGGAACTGGTGAGCATCTCCCTCTCTTTATCGTGACCCTTGAGCTTTTCCATCTTATTTTCTCTCTGTCTTATTAAAGGTGGGGAGGAAGAGAGTAACTGGGGGATGGGGCGGGGGGGGAGTGGTTTCTAATGCCAGCCAAGGTTAACTCACCACAATGTTATTCATTTCATGGGGTAATATGTGTGTACTATGAGCCATGTAATTATTTTCTCCAACATTACGTATTACGTTGATTTTAGTTTTAAGCTCCCTGACACAGTAATATTGTTAACATACACTATGCCTGCACTGTTTAGATGTGTTATCAGACTAATGAAATTAATTACTTGGAGGATGTAATGATTATTTATTTAGGCTTATGGATTTATAAACTTTAAACTTTCCACTAGTGTTCTAAAAATATTAATACTTGTCTATTGCTTTACATACATTCATAGTCATAGTTGTCTTTTGTGGTGACCCAGAAGTAAATTTAAAGCTATTGACTATACAGCTTGAATTATTGCTGTGTCACAAAACCCATAACACAGCCATTATTCTCATTAAAGCAAACAAACTTAAAATTTGTGTTTCTTGCAAAAAGATACAGTGTTTTCAGCCTGTAGTTTCAGATTAAAAAAAAAAGTGATTTTTTAACTAAATACGCATTTACAGCTTTCTGGATCTTGTTTAAAACATGGTGAGTGATAAACATGTAATCACTGTAAACAGTTAAAATTTTTTCATATGAACATAGTTTTTATTATTGAATGCATGATGAAAAAGTTTTCAGACAGTGAGGTATGTGGCAATCACGAGTTCCTTATATTTACTAAAATGAATAAAATTATTAATATTTCAAATAAGATTATGGAGTTAAATAGTTCATGTAAGGAAAAATTAACTATACCAATTAGTCCTTAATAAACTGAGTAAAAAAAATCAAAACATGAAGTTGAACATAATATTTTATTTGGTTCTGTCTAATGGGTTGGGCTTTTCTGACACTTTGATAAGTGACGTGAGAAGTGTCTCATAAGAAGCTTCTAAGTGTGCACAACTTCAATATGCCTGCATTTCACCTCCTACATTTACTTTATATGCATCACTTATTTTACAGTACTTTTTCCCTTTGGCTGATAACATGAACTTCTTGGTGATTTAGTCAAGCTGATTTTGGATGGTCTTCCCAAGGTTAATCCTGGGAAAGACTGGGTGATTCTTTTGCCTGCCATTACAGAAGCACTGGGACACATGTGTGTTTCTCTGATCAGTCTCAAAAATTCTGCAGTGTATCTTTGTTCTTTATTACGCTTCCTTTTTCAGACATGTGGTGATCTAGTTGCAAAGATCAGTTTTGCTTTGCTAAATATAAAAGGGTACACAAACGCAATGCAGGGCTGTCTCATTATGCATTTCAAACTGGAAGCAATTTCTTTGATCAAGAAATCCCCAAAGCTCTCTGTCTGATTTTGGCCTTCACTTAATGTGTCACAACAGCATATAGAAAATTATATAAGGCGTTTAAAGTTAATTCTGAAATCTGTATGAGAAGTCTGCATTTTACCCCACCACTTTGTCATCTGTGATGTTTAATCTTAATTATGTACTTCAAATCTGTAACAGCTTGCTTCAAAGATTCCTTGGGCATGTGTCTGAACAGAAGTTTGACAAATTTTGCCGAAGAAACACCTGATAAAACTGTGATATAATAATAAAAATAATGCTCTGAATTTACATTCTGCTTTGCATTTCAGTAGCAGTGCATGGACATTACCGAATTAACTTTCCTAGCATAGCTTTCTGACAAATATTAGTGTTTTCTTTTTACATAACTTATCCAAGATTACAGAGCAGTTTATTACAGATACATGTACAGAAAGCTTTATCTTAGAGTTTTGGCTTTTCTTTTCAGAAAAAAGGTAGCATATAAATTCTGCCTGCACTTGAATTCATAGTTCACATGTTTTCCTGAATAGGAATTGCTTTGAAATTACATTTAAGTTCTGTACATACCTCTTAGAAATTTTGAATTTCCCTATGAATTTGTGGGCATTTAATTAGGATACAAAAGCCTGAGTTTACAGTATGTGCAAATGGACTTTTATAAATGAAGGTAAACTGAAAGAGGGTAGGTTCAGATTGGACATAAGGAAGAAATTCTGTTACTGTGGGAGTGATGAGACACTGGAACAGGTTGCTCAGACAGGTTGTGGATGCCCTATATCTGTAAGTATTCAACACCAGGTTGGATGGGGCTGTGAGCAACCTGGTCTAGTGGAAGGTGTCCCTGCCCATTGTAAGCATGTTGCACTAGGTGATGTTTAAACATGCCTTTTGACCCAGTCCATTTTGTGATTCTGTGAATCTGTTTCTATCTAAGAAATACTTTACTTCTACAATATCATACTGGTTTTATGTAATGGTTTTAAGTAATGGTTTACTTAATTGTCAGGGTTTAACTCCAGCTGACAGCTAAGTACCACAAAACTGCTCACTCCTGGTGGGGAGGAGAATTGGAAAGAAAAGGTAAATCTCATGTGTTGAGATAAGAATAGTTTAATACTTGAACCAAAATAAATATTTATAATAATTATATCATTATTAATAAAATACTACTAATGCTAAATATTCTATAAATATTAGTAGTCATGACAAAGAGAGGGGAAGAGAGTAACAAAACCCAACAGAAATGAGTGATGCACAATACAATTGCTCACTACCCACTGACCAATACGCAGCCCATTCCCAAACAGCAATGGGCCCCTCCTTGGTAACTACCACAGTTTCCATACTGGGCATGATGTTCTAGGGCATGGAATATCCCTTTGCTTGGTTTGTGTCATCTGTCCAGGCCATGCTTCCTATCAGCTGTTTGTGAAGCTCCTCACTAGCAGAGACAATGAAAAATCCTTGACTGTGGGGAAGCACTACTTAGCAAAACCCAAAAACATCAGTGTGTTACCAACATCTCTCTCAAAACAAAGCCAAAAAACATAGTACTGTACTAAGCTATAAGAAGAAAATAAACTCCGTCCCAGATGAAACCATGACAATTATAAAGTGAAATGTCTCCCTCCTTGCATTAGCTACTACATAAAACATAACAGAGCCAGTATATGACTACATAAATATTTATAGAAATACGGGTATGTAAGTAAGCTTTTTACCTTAGGTGGTCCCTGTGGCAGACAGCACTAGTATCCAATTTGAGTGAACATGATATTAATATACACTGTCTATCTGTGGTAGCTCCAGGCATTGACAATAACACTCATCAAGATTTAGTAGCATCTGTTTCCTGTTATTAGGATATGCATTACAAGACACTAATTTGGTTAGTCAGTTCTTAATTAGAACTACTTGAATTTCTTTCAGAAACTTACAGAATTACAACATAATTGTTGAAGGGACGTTTTGTTATTTCTTTCATCCAATGAAACCTGAAAGTTAAATAGGTAGTTTTTAAGTTTACCTCCTAGCTACAGCAAGAAATTGCTTTATATTATCCATGTAAGGGCTGAGAGGATGCTCCCCATCCATATATGGAATACCATAAATCAAGTGAATAAGTCACGTGTTGGTGCTCACATACCTTTTGTCGACTCTGCATATCTGATGCTTGAAAAGATGTGAAAGCCATGCTTTTCTACTTTGATAATGATTTAGTCTGCCTTTTAAGCTTATCCTTGTGTCTTATTGTTCATTTCTTCATGTGTCTTGATTATTTAAACAGAAATTTGAGATAGAGGCCCATAAACTGAGATTGCAAAAAACAGAATGCCTGCCTTCCCTAAAGCTATTGAAAGATTATTGGTGAATTTCACCAATTAGAATTAGAAAAAAAATTCCAAATGTGATTTGACTTCATGACCAGCTTTCAACTGTTTGTTCTTTATTTAGAATGGATTTTGTTTGCTTCTTTATTTAAGAAGCTCTTTTCCCCCTACTTTTTACTCCCCTGATTTGTTTACAGATATAGATCATATTCTTCCCTTAGGCTAAGCCTGCCCACTCCAGTACTGACCTTCACAGACTCACACATGTGTAGAGCTGGCCAGGACTCCATTGGCCCCTCTCATAGCCAGCTCCTTCCCATGCTCTTGCACTTCAAAACACACAGACCTATATCCTAGACCATTTCACAGACCTTCCAGCCAGTCCACCTTGGTCTTAGCTAGCAATCACACACTCACTTATACTGCTGCACATGCACTAGTTGCTGGCAGTGGGGACCCATAGGCCCCTATGGTCCTGATCCCATCCCAGTGTCTGGCACTTGGTTTAACTTACTCTGGTTTCTTCAGTCACTGACACGAGGGCTACGGTGTCCAGACACTGGCAGCTGACCCCCAAACACACATTCTAGATGCAGCACCATGAACACCTTGTGACCCAAGATCCCAAACCAGTTGCTGCACTCAGATCCCCATACACACACACACACACACACACACACACACACAGAGAGAGAGAGAGAAAGAGAATGGAGTTTCCCCTTCCCGAGGCTAAGAGTTAGAAACAGAGCACTGTAGAGACACTGCTGAACAAGAACAGGGAAAACAAGTATACTGGATTTTTTTGTTTGTGACAAGCCCCCTTTATCACTTTATTCCTCCATTTTCCCACCTTTGTTCCTCCCCAAATCACCTAATTTAATGCCTTTTCCCACTTTTGTTTCCTTCCATAAGAATCCCACAAGAAGTCCTGAGCATTTCAGTCATGAAATGGTCCTCCTTTGAATGCCATATCCCCAGACAGCAACCCTCCTTGAGAGTTCTACAGGTGCTTTAGCTCTGACTTACCTTGATGGGTTTCACACCCAGACTGAATCTTCAAGACATCCCTGGAAGGAGGCTGTGCATGATGTCCCTTCCTCTGAAATTTTAATTTAATTTCCTCCTTGCGATTGCATCTCTGTCCTCCTCTGGGCTTGTGAGGCTGATGCTTTTTCTCTGCTGGGCCTAGAAATAGCCAAGGTAGGGTATTTTTGGGGCTTCCCCATCTGCCATTGTCTCTTTGGTTTCATGTGTTGTTGTTCAGACCATCTTTTATCATATAACCCAGTAATGTAAGTGTAAACATATACAAATGAGTTCTCAGGATATGTAATGGAAATCAGTGAAGATAGCAGAGCTATTTAGCTTCCCATACTGACGTGTCAGCTGATTAGACTTTCTTAATCATATTTACTGTTTGAAGAAAGACTTGGCCCATTTTGTTAAAATCTGAATTTAGTTACATTTGAGAAACCATAGGACATCTGTCATTGACAAAAGACTGGCAGAAGTGACATGGGACTTCTGGGACACTTGTGCTCTTCAAAAGCAGTAGCTGTCAGGCAGGCAAGATACCTTTAAATTTTCAAGTTGAATTTTAACTGGTTCACACAATGAAAGTAGTGATATTATTTTCATTTCTATTACTTGAAGAACATTTCTAAAAGACAGTAGAAAAAAATTGCTGATTTTTTTTTTTTTTTGTATATTTTGGTTGGTGGCTGCTAAAAATAGGTTTCTCTTAAGAATTACATGTGTAGACAAGTGTAGTGAATCAGCAGTGCATTAAACTAGGGCAATGAAGCACAAGGATTGCTTTCTTCAAATAAGCTTCCAAATGTAATTTAGGTTTTGTTAGCTAGTAAATAGGTTCCGGCAGAACTGATACAGCTGAACCAATATCTAACATCAGTTCACTGAAGTGTGGCTGTCCTCCAGGCTTCCAAATGTCAACATAGCAAAGCATTTTATGAGCAGAATGAAGTGAACAGAATTCATCTGTATTCTGGACAGTTTTATCAGGCACCACAATTTTGTCTACCTGAATCCTTAATAGATGTGTTTCCTTCACATCTGCACATTGTGGTACTTTTCCAAGGTAAGAAGCCTGGGACCTATTACGATTTGCACACATGAATATTGTACTTGTTAGTTAACAGTACAGTTTCCAAGTAATTTGACTCCTCCTTTTCTTAAATTGCTTTCTTCTTCCTAGTGGTTGTACTGCTACATATTTTGCAGAACACAAGAATCCAAAAGGAGTTTTAACAAAAAAGCTAAAATGTAAAAACTGTTTTTAATGAAAATAGTAGCAAAATGACCTAATTTTTTTGCTCATACAGTTTGGTCTTTTTGATCAACAGAAATTTAATATTTCACTTCCAAAAAGGACAGAGTTCATCATTCTTTCTTAAAGAGAAGGCATGAAACCTTTTAAATATAATTAAGGAAAACTTCAATTTTAAAATTCTCAAACCAAACCTGTTGCTATTAACAAAAGTCTCCTTTCATATAGGGACAGATTAAGTTAAACTGCCCATATGAGATCCTTTTTAAATAATAAGTAAAACAAAAAAAGTCAGGTACTGGATCCTGACCATAATAAAGCTACTGATAAACTTCTAGAGTAGTGAATTAAAGGTCTTTGCATTGGATGAAAATAAAGTGAACTGAAAAGAAAATATTTTATCAAAGACATGTTGCACTGTGAGTAAAAGGAGCATTTGCAAAGAGGAGAATGTTTTTGGGTTTGTTTTTTTTTTCCCTGCAGGGTAGTAACTAAGTCAAGTAATATAGGCGCTTAAATTCCTATAATAGGCATTTATTTATGAAGAAAAGGGTCAAAGAACTTTATATGTTTTATTTAAATCAATTAAGAGATTGGGGGGAAAAAAAAAAAAAAAAGGAAAAAACCCACACACGAAAAAACAACCACAAAAAAACCAGACCAAAAAACCAAACAGTCTGCTCCCACAACCTTAACTTTCTTTGAGATTTCCCTCAATGCAAGGCAAGGATTGGAGAACGGGGTGGGAGAAGAAAAGGGAAGGGGGGAAAAAAGATCAAATAAAGGTTTAATAATATCTATTTTTCAGGACACTTCTGATTTACATAGTTGCAAAAAAAAAAAAAAGAAATAAAAAATGTTTGCCCAGTGTTATCAAAATAGAGAACAGTATTTAAATTGGTGAGTGAGTGGTTGCATACTCTTCTTTCCCCCCATAGCATCATTGTCATAGAATCATAGAATCATAGAATCAGACGGGTTGGAAAGGACCTCGGAGATCATCAAGTCCAACCCTTGATCCAACCCCACTGTGGTTACTAGATTATGGAACTAAGTGCCACGTCCAGCCTCGTCTTGAAAACCTCCAGGGATGGAGAATCCACCACTTCCCTGGGCAGCCCATTCCAATGGCTGATTACTCTCTCTGTAAAGAATTTCTTTCTGATATCTAACCTGAACCTCCCCTGGCACAGCTTAAGGCCATGCCCTCTTGTCTTACTGCTGGTTGCCTGAGAGAAGAGACCAATCCCCACCTGGCTACAACCTCCTTTCAGATAGTTGTAGAGAGCGATGAGGTCTCCCCTGAGCCTTCTCTTCTTGTCCTGTTTCCATGATTGCTACCTCTTGCAAGATTTTCCTTTACTCATAATCTCATGTCTTATGATCTCGTATTCTAAACGAAACCCAAACCTCAGGGTCCCTTTTTCCTTTCACTATCTTTTTGTATGAAGGTTGGAGTCCTTGCAACCAGACTTGTCTATCTCGCATTGGCCTTTTTATCCATCAACGTGCTTGTAGCAAGCGTGGGTAGAGTCCTTCTCTAATCTTCGTTCGCGAAGCCTTGCCATGATGATGGAGTCCTCTTGCATCAGGGATCTAATCCCACTTCTTTACTTCTCCCCCTTATTACAAAGACACGCACTCTGTTCAAACCCTTGATACTTATTTTCAGTATTTTACCGTCACATCATATCTCAACATTATCTTTTCTGTGTTCTTCATCAGTTATCAGAATTCCAGCTCCCTGACTTCAAATTCACCAGAATGTTGTCTTGGGTAACATGTTGTGCAGGTCATAGATAAAACATTTGTTCTGCTTTTAAAGAAAAGTTTGATGTCAATTTTAATCTCAGTAGCATGCAGATCTGATTTCATTTATAACTCATTTTGCAGAAGCATTCTAGACTCTCCCTGCTGTAAGTCCTCTCTGTTAGTCTTTTCAAACAATGAAATAAAACTGTTTATAATATCTATATATATATCCCTCATATCTCTGATTGTATTGGGAGATAAAATGATTTATTCTATCAAAGTATGTTATCTGTGTAACCACACAGGAAGAATTTCTAGATTTGGTAGCTGTGTGCAAGAGGCAAAGGCTCTTGTATCAGGAAAAACTAATTTAGAAGATCTCCTTATAGTCCCTGAGCAGTTAATACATTATAGTTTAAACATCTGTGAGTTCAGAGAAATAAAAAGTAAAAATTAGAAAAAAAAATTACACCAAAACAGATGCTATAAGTTTTATACCCAACCGAGTTTGGTTCCATTCCATATTGATTTATCTCTCTGGAAGTTTAGTCAGCTGGATTTGTGAGGATTATCCCTTAATGCTCACAGACTTTAAGTCCCTAAGGAAAATAAATTATTTGGGATATGGACAGGAATTATTTGCTTCATCTACCTATACATTTTTCAGAAATACATATACATAAATAAGCAACACAAGCACTCTACTGTGTTCATATGACAAGGTTTTAGCAGTAGAGTGCAGGCTACAGGAGTGTCTGATGTTATAAGGAACTGTCCCTGTATAGGACATAGGCAGTACCAGCTGGCTCCAAAACAGACTCACCACTGGCCAAAGCTGAGACAGGCATGACACTGGAAGTTTCCCTATGATAACATACTTAAAAAAGAGTAAAAAATCATTGTGAAGTCACTGTGGGGAAAGACTGTGAACAGTGTGAGAGTAAAAGCCCTGCAGACACCAAGATCAGAGGAGGGGGAGATATTCCAAGCAACAGAGCAGAGAATCCATTGCTGCAGTGCACAGTCAATCATAGAATGAAATTAGATATATAAGGGGTTTTTAACCAAAACCTGCACTTTTTTATTTTCCCTCCCTCTCTCCTTTTTCCTTTTTTCCTTCCATCTTCCCTTTCGTTCCATTTCCTTCCATTTCCTTCTATTTCCTTTCTTCCTTCCTTCCGTCTTGATCCTCTGCTCATTCATTTTTATTTCTCTCTCTTTGACCATTCTGTACTTGAGTCTTTAGCCACATTGCCAGCAGCCTTAACTTTTGTGTCCCATGGGAGGAAGGCAGTGAGCTAAGAGTGGGCTTGATTTTGTGTAGTGTTACTTGGCTGTGTTCAGGCTCTGCCTGTGCTATCAGCTGCCTGGACAAATGCCTGCAATGGGGCAGCATTTCCTTCACTCCACTTTTGGTTGGTTTGCATGGCTCACTGTATGAATTGGAGGAGAGTAGGAAGTGTAGTGAAAATGTTTATTGCCTGGGGAAGGAAAATAATTGGGACTTGTACTGGCTGGGTGCCTTGGCACATCAACAGCAGTGACCATAGTTAAGAGAATGTTTGGCAAGGTTTTTACTGTTAGGCTTTTGAAATACATGAAAAAGCCTTCATGGCTGATGAGCCAGAAAACACTACTAAGCTATGAACATGAAAAAAACCCCAACAAGTAAACAGATTTTCCATAAAACAATATTAGAAAGAGAATTAATTTAGATGATTGTAATTCAAACTAAAATACGCTATTGCTCTAAAATTCATTTTAGACAGAAAAAAAATTCTTATTAAAAGAATTGGAATGCTTCCACGGTGATAGATTACATATATACATTCGTTTTCTTCTGTAGATAGCTGTCACCTTACTTATACTTCATTACTGCATTCAAGTTTAAATGTCTAAAATACTTTACCTAAATATACACAAATTTGTACCTTTAATCTGAACTACTCATCTACAATATTTCTACAGTCAATGAAGAAAGAACAGCCTCTTTGGAACACCAATGATTCACTTGTTTTAGACATCTAGATGTCCTTAGACATTATTCTTTTTTTTTTTTCCATAGATGAATCTTGATGAGTCATATTACGTTAGCACATCAGAACCATGATTTTGTACAAAGAATGCAAAAAGTAGTACCATCACTGCCAGAATACCAATGGAAACATTTTTTGCCATGCCTTTCCTTAAGGATTCTTTTTCTATCTTTATATTCTTTCACTTACCAGGACTACAGTCTTTGCTTCAACAGCATGAATGAAGTAGAAATAGGTTTTCTTTCCCTCCCTCTGTCACTCCCTCTCCAAAATGTCAAGAAGCAACATTGTCATATATGCAGAGTCAGTAATAGTCTGCTGAGGCATAGATAATTTTAGTGAGTGCAGACAGTCAAGTCTTTCAACTCCAGAAACTCAACAGAAACCTTCACTGAAACATCACTGACATCACAACATTTAGTCACATAAAATTCGTTTGTATGGCATTGCTATCATGATTGATATGATACTGTCCACACGAAGACTGTGAAGAAAATACTATGATGAGTTTAAAATATGCCTTTCCATGTAGCTAAAAATAGTTGCAGAACACCTGCTGTGGCCAACAGCACAGAATTTATTGGAATCCAGATTATTTCTGAATAAGAAGAAGCTGCTACAGCTAGTAGCTGCTACAACAGAGATTTAAAAGCTCTTGATGAAAGTGAAGACATCCTAATAGAGAGACTTTTTTCCATTCTCACCTACTGCCTATGCCATTTTTCAACAAGTCCCAAATGAAGGTGAAATTACACTTGTCCAGTAACCTTTGATATATATTTTGAAGTTCTATAAATGCCTACTAGTCATGTTTTAAGGGAACACGAGAAACAGTGCTAAGGAAAGATGATGACGCAAACAATTTTTGCTGTCACAAAGTGTGTACTCTGAAAACTCTTTTTCTAGTTTTATGAATCTCTCTCTAGAATTCTGTCCTATCTGGAAAAGTCTATATGGTGTTCCCAAAACATTTTTTTTTTTTCAATTAATTGTTTTTACAAGATTTGCTCAGAAGCTAGATATTTTTTGGTTTTATTTTCATCTGTAACACATATTCTTTACAAATACTGTTCACCTCAGAAGACCCAAAAGGTTAAAGAACGAACAAGTTGGTTCAGCCTTTTTTGTTCTTTTCAGTAATTCTTCCTGCTTCATCATGTGTTTCTGTAACCAGTGTCAATGTGTGGACCACATTTATGTATATGTCACTACAGGGCTGAAGTGTTTTCAGAAATAAGAGTCTCCAGTATACCTAAAAATATTTAAAGCTGTTAGAAAAAATCTGAGGAAAAAAAAGTGCTGAACTTAAATTAAAACGTTTTCTAAGACATAGTCTTGTTGACCCCCTAATTAGCACATGAAAAGCACATGAAATTTTTCAGTGGACACAGAAAAGCACAATTTATGCAGAAGAAACTATCGAGACTTCATTATATTTTCAGGCTCAGATTGATCCTTAACAGTTGCATTGTGTAACAGTCTCATAAATAATTTAAGTAACTTGTGTCAAATTAATTAACAATTGACATTACATGATGATTTACTATTTCCTCTTCTTTTTTTCCCCCCGGGGGAAGGGGTTTTAATTTGCATGATAATTTCAACATAAAAATAAATAAATTTCAAGACCTAAGTTCTTCTCTGAGATTTTTTAAAAAATAATACTTATCTTATGTACAGTCCTTCAAGGCATGGCCAGAATTAATTTTTGTCCTAATTTTTTTCAATGTTTGCATCACCTGTACTGAAGTTCTTATGGCGATTTTGTTAGGGAGCTGATTAAAAAGTTTCGCACTCTATTTCATTTTTACTATTTATTTATGCTTTCTGATACAGAATTTAGAGTCACAGAATCATAGAGTACTTTGTGTTGGAAGGAACCTTTAAAGGCTGCGTAGTCCAATCACCCTGCCACGAGCAGGGACATCTTCAACTAGGTCAGGTTGCTCAGAGCCGCATCCAACCCGGCCTTGAATGTTTCCAGGGACCCAGGAGCCAGCTGTACACCACAGGGCCTTTTTGTATTTGGGCTATTGCTGCAGTCCTGAATCAACTTCATGCTTTAGCTAAAACACTGGTTCTGCTCTTTGCCTTTTGAATGAGCAGCGCAAAGTGAATGACTTCTATCCAACCCTTGGCCATAACGTGGCTGCCAGTTCCTTTGCTGACAGTTTCTGGACACACAGAATGAGTTTTTTCTTTTCTATCCGACCAGGGCAGAACAGAGGCCCTACTGCAGAAATTATTGCCTGATCTGCCTCTGTTTGGAAAGGAACAAATTTAGGTCTTTTGGGCTCTGAATTATACCTGCATTTCTTCAAAACTTCCCTACAGTTTAGCTGAATACTTTTCTAGCTCACGTGCCATTGTCTGCTAGATGTAATTTTCCAGGTGCTTGCTGCTATTCAGCTACTAAATTTTCTTTATCTTTAGGGTAGACTGCATTCATGAGACAACTACAGCTGTCTTTATAGGCTGAATTTTAATGCTAACCTGAAGGTGTAATTCCCACATCATCCTTATCTTCTTGCTCTCTTGTGATTTGACGGAAGACAAAATGGACTACAAAACAGCTCCTGCAGTGACTAACACGTATGACAGAGTTACCTTAATGAAACCACAAGTTCATAGAATATATGTTTTGGATCAATAATTGCCAGGGGGCTACCTCATATTAGTAACATGCTGAATAAGGACATACCTGATCAGTGGATAACCCCTTCCCTCTGCTATCAGAGTAGCAAAGGCCAGAATGGTTATTCATGTATGTGTAGAACAACAAATTTGTGCAGTGGGGAACACCATCAATCCTCTGAGGACTCTATTGTTTTCAAGTGGGGAATCCACAGGAATAAGTGAGGGTTCCATAGCAATATGTGTGCTGGAAAGCACATTAACAGCAAGCAGTAAGGTTTATAGAGTTTAAGGGGAAAAAAGGAAATCTGAGAGAAGTTGTGGTAACTGAGAGGTTCAAGTAATGTAAATAAATGAGATTCCATAGAAAAAGGGTCAAATACAGTTCAGTTAACTTCCTGCTCTGTGAAGTGATATTAGTTTAGTTTTTAATTATATTTTATAAGAGTTTATATAAAGGGATGACTTAGATAATTAATAAAAATTACATTATACTAAATCCTATTGTGTTCTTGCAAAAATGCTGGGAAGATTAAAAGGATTTAATTTTTTTTGGTTTGGTTTTGCTTACTAGATTTTTTTTTTGTATTTTATTTTACTTATTTATCTACAATTATTTTTGTTTAGCCAAACTAGGAAGACACAACCTTTATTTAAGGCTGAGAGAAATCCACTGCACTTACATTATAAATTATTATATTCTAGGTCATAGACTTCGGTTAGCTAATGCTCAAGCAGTATTCAACACACTGTGGTTCTCTCCTCCTTAACAATGTAAAGAGTAAAAATGGTATGAATAATAAAAAAACTTGCAATGACAAAGTTTTCACTTCCAAGAAATAGCAAAAATTACATCAAAGGCACAAACACAGTTACTCTAATGCAGCTAACATGTGTCTCCAAGCACCTAAACACAACTTTGAGTACTTTGCTCATCTGTAGTGCATTTAAGCATTTATTGCATGTTCACTCCATTAGAAAGCAAACTACAGCATAATTTTATACTTGTTTTATATATGACCATGCAACTATAAAGCAATAAAGCTCAGAGCTGAACATATTCATAAGTAAATGAAGTAAAAGGATAGTTTTCAAATGGTGAAAGTTAAGTTCATTTGTTAAGCAAATGATCAATTTTTTTCCTTTGGAGATTGAGGATGATAATCTCACTGGGAAGGAAGTTTTTTGATTAAGTATGAAACCCTGAATAGTGTCTCTACTTAAAAAAATGTTCATGTCCCTGAAGGTGTAAAGAAAGAGTCATTTGGGTCAAAACTACAGTTCTGGCATTCTTCTAGAAGAATAAGACATTTTCAGAGAGATATTTTAACTCAAAGAAAACAGAACAAACCATTCTGATGTTGAAATAATCAGGGGGTTTGTTCTTCCTAAACCAAACTGAAATTCCAATCAGGGAAAATGTCTCTTTTTCAGACTGAAAATGTTGATCCTACATTGTTGTTGATAGATTTTTTTTAAATCTTGTTGCTTGATAGCCTGTCAGAGAAAAAATAATTTCCTCAACAAAGTAGATTGTCAAGTATTAACTTAGCTATTAAGTATCAAAGTCTTACCCCAATGTGTTTGTGCAGCACAATTCAAAATTACTCCAAAATCAATTAAAGCCAGGAGAAGGTTAATATTTGTCCTGAAGACAAAAAGTGCAATGCCTTCTTTCCCACATAACTTTTTATAAAATCTTCAGCTAAAATCAATGATAAGAAGAACATGAGACAAAAGGGGAAAGCAAAGAATTTTCACGGCAAGGATAGACATGGATAACAGGACCACGAGGAAAACAAGAAAGTTCAAACGGGCATCAGAGATTTCCTAAGAGGCAGAAAAATTCATGCTGCTTTGACTTTCTCAGCCAACAAGAAAATACAGCAGCACCCCTCCACACTAAGAACAGTATTTCAAATGTAAATCAACATCATATGTTTCAGTCAGTCATAAACTGAGTAGATATTGAAAAAACTCATAAAACTTGTCCAGTTATGACTGCATTCATGGCCGATTGTTGTCTTAAGATATGTACAAAACCTATTCTGTATTAACTGCATATGAAGAGCTACCTGAGGTGTCAATCTTGTACCTTCATGTATCTTCAGGAACAGGTTCTACTGACCTTAAAATTACATACGTATAATTCGGCAAGTTGTTCAGTAGAAACTGCCACAGGAGTCTCTAGGATGATCAGGTTTTCTGCAGATTTTCTGGGATATTAAACAGCACAGTTAAGCCAAGAACTAGTAATTATCAGTTAATCCATGCACAGCAGGAAGGAACATGGGGACTGTCCAAAGATCTGTCTAGAGAGCTCATTTAACAACTACTCAAACAGTTGTGAAGTCTGCTAGGATTTTAATCAATAAACAGTTCTTAAGCTTCTCCATTGTCTTACTAGGCAGAAACTAGCTGGGAAGTTTTTGTAACACTCAGGGAATTGACAGGTAAGTGCAATGGCTGTAAAAATAGGGACAGCCCTAGTATCCAGCTACATCAGAATTGTAACTCGGGGACAAACTTGACTTTCCTCCTTATATAACAACTAAGAGTTTTCACACATGTAAAACAATTGTTATGTTTTGCAAAATTTTACAGATTCTCAGTTTACTAGATGCTAAATAATCGGTTCCATAGAACATTTACAAATTTTTTTTTTTTTAGGAAATAAGAAAAAAGAACAACAGTAAGATATGGATGGAAATTCTTGAAACAGAGAAATAGTTTCTTCACTGACTTGCACTTTTACACTTCACAGTGAGAATTCACTTGCAATTTTTTTGTTTGTTTTTCATAAGAAAATGAAGACAATACTAGATCAGAAAAACTGTCCTTATGTTTTGGGCTCCTGTTTATGATAGTTGCCAGTAGCAGAGGAATTAAGAAAACTGTAAGGCACAAGTTACACAGCAGTTCTTCCTTAGTGTATCTTATCAGTTTCATGGAAATCTCTACTAGCCACTGCAGAGATGAAGTCTACATCCATATCATTCAAATGGCGGATGTATCTATCATGCTTTAATTTGTCTAATGTCTTTCTTAATGCTTACCTATATGACATTCTGAGGCAAAGAGATTTATAACTGTAAAATAGGTGTGGAGGTGGGTGAAAAAGAAAGCTAACTCTGCTAGAAGTTTTCCAGAAATTTGTGCCTGGAAAGTTCGTAGTGGCTTGCAGTTTTGCATTAAAAATAAAAATAAATAACAAAAAGGAAAAAAAAGTCAAATTCTAAGACTTATTTGCCTTCCTTATGATGTCACAGATTTTTGTCATTCACCGTACTTCACCCTCAGCTGTCACTTTTTCTCACAGTGAAAGGCAAAAATATTCAGTCTTTTCTCACATGGAGAACATTTAATATTCATGACCATTCCTGAAATCATGGTCAGCTGTTGGTATCTTTTAATTTTTGTTAAAGTTCTAATATGATCTATAAACATTACCTATCAGAACTGAAAGGAGTGACCATGGTGTCATGAATTTATGCAATGCTGTAATCAGTTCTCTTTTTTTTTTTTTCATCTTCTTCTAGCTGAGGATTGCTTTCACCATTTCAAAGAAATATATGTATGAATCCAAGATGTTTGTATTGAGCACTAAAAGATAATTATTCTTGTTTAGACATGCATCATATTTTCACTATGCATATTATTTTGAATTTTCTACAATAAAATTCATAAACTATGAAATCCTTTACAATGTAAGATAACAGAAATTTTACACAACATAAAACAACTACGCACAAAATTCGTCTCATTGAGCTTTAGCATCTACAGAGGGAGCGTATGCTGCAGTCTCTACTCAGAGGTGATGGAGACAAACAGGAATTTTGAGATGAATGCTTCACCTGTTTTCTTTTCCTGCAAGGTAAAATGAATTGTGCAGTAGAGGCACTTATCACTCTCCACTGAACATAATAGCATTCTAGATGACTGTGTCAGATGTAGCAATAGATATTGTAGACAGAGCTAGATGAACTAACTTCATCTCTTGTCCGAGGCCTTTCTGAGACATCTGAGATTGAAAGACTTCATCAGAGTTATACCAGGTCTTTGCTTATCATGCTAGTTAATAGGCTATCCATCCACTCTGAAAAATGACTTAAGCTGTCTTATGACATATAAAGTGTTCCGAAATAAATGTAGCCTTCATTCAAACACAAACCACATTCTTAGTTGTTACTAATGGAATGGTGCTTGAGTTTTTCCCTCTTTTTTTTTGTTTGTTTGTTTTCTTGTTTTTGTTTTGGTTGGTTTTTTTTAAATGCATATGTATAATAATCAAGGAGAAACATAAAACAGTGTAAATTTAAGTAATGAAACAGAATTAGTGAGTAGCCAGTATTCTAAAAATAAATACTGCTTTCTATACAGTTGCAACTGCAAACAAGAAAATAGATTATGAAAATTCCAAAGATGGTGACATTTTGAATTGTACAATGGACATATCATATCTTCTGAGATCAGTCCCTAAATCAACAAAGGAAAATACTTTTTCTTTTAGTGAACAAGAACTTTTTGTGTTATGAAGAAAAGTAAATTTGAAATCTAACCTAAGAATCACATCTAATCCCCCATTAAGCCCCTGTAAGAAATTTTAATGTCTATCTGAAGAATTGACAACCTTTACAAAATTTCTGTTCAGAAAATAGAATTAGTTTATGTAAGCAAGTCTTTCTGTAGCAAAAAAGAGTTTATGATCTCATTAAAGGAAGAGAAGCCTGTAAGCATGACAGCTGACACACTCCATAGGGGATTCTTCTTTATAAACACTTGTTTTCTGCTGGGGTTCATGTAGCGTATAAGGAGAAATATAAAAAAAGAAAAAATGGTTTCATAAAATCTTAGCAACTTAATTAAAGCTTACTGAGGAGAAAATAAGATGGAAAAACCTTGTGGGTCAAAATAATGGCAGTTTAAAAACAAACAAACAAACAAAAAAAACCAAAAGCAAAGCCTGAACAGGAAACCAAAGAAAACCAGAAGATTTTATTCCCCAATTCTTATCAACAGGTGGTGACTGGCTACTTCCCAGGAAGTGCAGCACCTGTAATGGTTGTTCTGGAAGACAAATATCATGATGATGAATGCCTACCCCCCTCCTTTCAGCTTTTGTTGCTGAGCAAACTCCACATGGCATGGAATATCCCTTTGATCAGTTTGGGTCAGCTGCCCCAGCTGTTCCCCCTCCCAAGGTTTTGCCTACCCCCAGCCTACTGGTGAGGGGGCAATTTTGGAGAGACAGTGTTAATGCTCTCCAGCACTGCTCAGCAGTTGCCAAAACACTGGTGTGCTATCAACATCTTTCTAGCTACCAACGCAAAGCACAATACTGTGAGGGCTGCTATAGTGGAAATGAGCTCTATCTCAGCCAGACCTAATATACCAGGTTAAATAAAACATTTAAACAAGCCTACTACTGCAAAGGTGAATATAGACACATATTCCAATAAAATAATTCATAAAAGTCCTTCCTAGACTTCTTAGATAATTAAAATTTTGATGTTTCCTGCTATCACTAGAGGTCTTATTCAAACAACTACCTTTGCTGAGATACGTACTTAAGTATCTATATCTACCCTGAAGTAATTTCAGATCTGCAAATTAGATACTTACATTTTAAAATCTCCTGGCAGACATTGTGAATTAAGTCTTTTCAAACCAAGCTTAACTGACTCTACCAGCACAGAATTCAATTAGAGACGCAGCTGGAGCATGAACTGTCAATCATTTAAATAACAGCCCCAGCCAAACAACGCTTCAGAACACGGCTCCTACAACCCATAGTGAATGAATGATTCTTCAGGCTCCCATGTTCATAGGTAGGTTAAAGGAGACAGTATTGTGTGTTGACCTTGGGTGGTGGTCAGGTGTCCACCAAGCTGTTCTCTCACACCCCTTTCATTACAAAATGAAAAATTTTGTAGCTCAAAATAAAAACACTGAGTTAGTATATTTGAAAAAGTATTGGAGAAAATTAATGACATTTTTTTGTTCTTGCAGAGAGCGAAAATTAACCAATGAGGAGAGAAACTATTTATGTGGTCACAAATCTCTTACAGTTCTCAGAGATTTCAAAGACATTTGCAAATCCATTTTTGGTTACTCTTGCAGCTAAAATTCTTCAGACCTTTCTTATGACTGATGTTAGAGGTTTACTATTATTATTAGTGTTATTGAAACTAAATATCTAATGTATTGACATGCAAAATCTGTTTTCAGAATCAATACATACAATTAAAAATATCCTACTTAGAGATTTCTATTCACAACTTGAGATGCTTTTATTTCTAGTCTTGGTCATGTAAGCTAAGTATATATAATGAGATATATATATATATATATATATCATTCTACTGCTGCCTGGTATCAGTCTTCCCTACTCTTGGCATTATAATAGACTCAAACATCTTAATTACTCATATAATCAGTAGTACTGTCTCAAAAACCCATTGCAGGTTAATCATGTTAAAGTGGCACAATTCCAAATTGGTCCAGATTCAACAGCACTTTTTGGAAATTCTACAGGTTTTTTTACCACTTGAAATAAAATTACAGCATGATATATATGCTTGAATGCCATTAATACCAGCTGTTGCTCTGTTTACCTCCCAAACTGGCAATGACATACTGTGGGGGAGATGAGTGTGAAGCAGTTAAAAATTTCACACAATATATGTCTAATAAATATACGATTTTCATTAATCATTCTGCATAGACTTTCCACTTCATTCTAACAGTTTTCAAAGAAAATTGTAAGAGTTATAATGACTTTAAAATAGTAAAGTTTAGTCTACACCAAGTATTAGTTATGCCATCATTAGTTATGTCTAATTCATAGGAAAAATGAGCTATTGCAGATTTACGGGGGTTTTTAATTAATTTTTATTTCCTCACAGGTTTAATTACAAATTGAGAAATGAGGATAATATTTAAACATTAGACATTAAGTAGCCATAATGTGTGTATACAGAGAGAGACAGTAGCTTACCTACTAGTAGGAACTGTGGGAAATTCAGTAAATTAATTTGTAAGAGAAGGAAGTCTATTTAAAGAAAATCTTCACAATGTAAAGATGAAAGAAAGAGGAAAGAAATATGGCTGAATTTTTTAACATTGAAATATGTTCATTTCGTGGTAATTGAATTGTGGCTTTATTGGATTTTGGTTGTGTTGTTTGTTTGTTTACTTTGAAATACCACATGAATCAAAATCAGAATTTGCCAGACAAGTGTCATATGTATTACAGTATGAGAATGTTGACTTTCAGGTGAATTCTTAACCACAATATATATTATTAAGCAATACACCTGTTTTACTACATGATTACTCTTTAGATATGCAAAATGATTCTCCACTCATAATTCATTTATTTTAGTCTATTACCACCAATTCAGATATATATATATACAACATGTGTCATGGGTTCAGGTGTCTGGGTTTTTGGTAGTAGGGGCCCATAGGGGTGATTTCAGTTAGAAGCTGCTGGAAGTTTCACTGTCCTATGAAAGAGCCAATGCTAGCCAGCTCCAGGAGGGATTTTCCTGCTTCTGGCCAAGGCTAAGCCAATTACTGCACTTCTGTGATAACATATTTAAGAATAGAGGAATGTTGGAGATAGGCTGAGGACTGAAACAGACTTCAGAGTGTGAAAGAAGAAATCAGTAAAGACATAAATGGTACGGAAGATACCCTGCCTAAGTCTTCCACCTGAAAGACTGTGTAACTGTATTGTAACAAAGGGCTTACCTAACTGTAGGTAATGCCCCTAATTCCATATCCCCTTTACCTGAGGTCGTGGACTCTCTCTCTGGAGGGATAGAGACAGCCCCCTGTGTGGGCAGGCTACCCAGTGGGTAGCTGCCCTGACTAATCCCAGTCATCTCTGTTCTGTACCTCTCTCCCTGTCAATCCTGTTACCCTACCAATCACCGATCCAGGTATCCCCTTTCCAGAACCTTCCCTTTCCTGCCCTATATAAACCCACCATTTAGTAATAAACTTAGATTGGCATTGACCTTTGAGCTGCATGCTGTATCTGGTTCCTTTGGGGCAGAGCCACAGCAAACTGCAACTTGGGGAACAAGAACCCACTGGTCTGGATTTATCCCTTGCCGGTAATTGTGGCAGAGGAAGAGAAGGTTGTGTCCCAGAAGAAATTCCAGGCTGAGGGGGGAGGAGAAAGTGGGGGAGCTTTCCCCCCTCTCCCCCCGGAAGCAGGGCAAAGCTGAAACCCCTGCAGCCCAAAAAGGACATTCAGGGTGCAGAAATCTTCCTGCAGCCTATGGAGAAGTCCATGCTGGAGCAGGTAAATACATAGAGGAAGCTGTGACCCCCGTGGGAGGCCTGAGATAGAACGAAGTCCTGCTGGAGACCTGTGGCCAGTGGCTGGGGGAGAAAAACACCCACGCTGGAGCAAGTTGTCCCGGGCAGGACCTGTGGCCCTGTGGGGGACCCACGTAGGCGCAGCTTATCTGTGAAAGACTGCACCCCATGAAGGAGTGACCCAAGGGATGGCAGATTAGGAAGAACTGTTGCCCAAGGGATGGACTCATGCTGGAGAGTCCATCAGGGACTGTCTCCCGTGGGGAAGGACCCCACAGAAGTGGGGGAAGGACTTGGAGCCATTACCCCCTGCCATAGCCTGTGGTGAAGGCTATGGTAAACCAAGTGTCTCCTTGTAAACCATAGAAGACCTCTCGACTGCAAAAAGCCAATTATAAAAAGGTGCTGGCCTAAGGAATGGAACACTCCCCCCTTTCTCTGTTCCCCTGCACCGCTGTGCAGGGGAAGGGAAAGCTGGTGCAGAAGAAGACCTGGCGGGGGAGAAGGTTTTTGTGTTTTGGGATTGTTTTTCACTTTTTATCCTTCATCCTGTTAGTAGTTAATTTTAGTCTTATTCTGTTAGTATAAATCTAAGTTTTATCCTCATTCTGAATTTGTTTTGCCTACTATCAACTGCTTCTCTCAATCCTATCTCTACTCACGAAAATTCCTTTGTGGGTTTTTTTTTTTCCCCTCTCCTCTGTTGCAGCTGCAGGGGGGAGGAGAGAAGTTGGTGGAGTGGTTTTAATAGGCCCTTGGCATCTGGCCAAGGTCAAACCACTACAACATGCCTCCATTATTTACTCTTCTTTATTAAATTGAAAACTGATTGAGTAATATATAAGGAAACATGTAAACATACTCTGAATAGGAAAAAAAAAAGCTTTTTCATGTTTGTTCCCATTGTGCTTTATTTTCTTTCACTGAATCACATTTTTGTTAAAAAATTTTTTCTTCCTTGGTGTAAAATTAATCAATTCCTTACATGAGCTAGAAAAAAATTATTTTATGTCCATATCTACTTTTTTTTTCTGTTCTAAAGTTATATTTTCTTTAAATTACTTTTTTATTTTTTTTTGATTTTTCCACTGCCCCTTTGGATAACAGCAGCCTTTGATTTGGAATTATGGTGATTACTGAAAATCTCAGGAAATATATTGTTTCTTATTTACTCAAGTCAGCAAAAGCCTTCACTTTTGAATATGACACTAATTAACTAAATACTTGCTATTTACCAGACTTTAGCATTCCATACTATCACTACTCAGAACTGAAATCTTTATATTTTGTACTAATAACTCTTCAGATGGTCAGACAGGTGCAACAGATTGAACAGAACGGCTGTGCCATCTCTGTCCTGCAATGTTTTTAAGACCTGAAAGATCAGAGCAACTTGGTCTGATATCCAAGCTGACTCTAATTTGAGGAGGAGTCAGACCTTCACAGGTCACTTCCAGTCTGAATTATTCTGTGCTTATATGTTTTGCAACTTAGAAGTCTCCATTTTGTTATCAGTGCAACAGCCTAAAGAAAAAAATCTGAAAAGGCAATCAAATATTTTAGGATTTAGTGTTGGTCATGAGACAGTGCAGGAAGTTGTGATTTTGTTGTTTGCTTGGTTTTTTTTTTTTCTTTTTTTTTCCTCCTGGCCTTTTTAAAATAATTGGTTTTCAGTAGCATAATTATGCTCAGATATTGTCAAAGTTTTGTATTCTTGTAGTCAGTTTGCACCGGCTGATCAGGACTTACCACTGATATACCCTGTAAGTAAGTATGTAAATTGATGATTTTTTCCGTATTTAAATATGGCTTATTTGTATTTGTCCACAAATAAGTTCACGTGGGCTTTTGATTTAAAAGTATATCAGGCATAATAGTGGGCAGTTATCTTTGGCCAGTACTCTTGCCTGATTTGAAAGCTATGTCCACATTTCTCATCTCATTCCTTTCAACACCTTTAAATCTGTCTCTAAAGCTGAAAATTTAAGAATCTGGAATACAATGTATAATTAAAAGTTTCTAACTATCAATGTTCTACAAACTTTTCCTGAATTTTCCATGCACAGAATGAACTATGCATTCTTTTTTATATAATGCTAGTTAGGAACTGTTACATTATGCAAGCATAAGAAGATAATAGTTAAGTTTTTGGTCAAAATGAACAAATAAGCTATTAATTCATTATGTAAATTAGGTTCACATCTGGAATAGTCGTTTTGGTAAATATGAGTCATCAGAAACAAACTCATAAGCAGAAAATATTTTTGTTGGAATAGTAATAAGGAATAATTTCCATTGCTGAGTTAGTGAACACCCGTAAATGGGGTGATTTGTTATTGTAGAAGTAGAAAGATTTGCTCCTGACTGGGAGAAATGAGACTACTAAATCTTCAGGGATACATCAGTCTTTTGTATTTGCTTTGTTAGCGTGACATTTCTTGCATCACTTATATGACTTTTCAGGAAAGCTTCTTTTCTACACATAACTCAAATCTAAAAAAATTTTGACTTGATGCCTAGAAAGCAATTTAGCAAGCAATTTAGTTTTTGAAGGGAGTACTGAAGTTATCCTATAGCTTTTGTTCTCAAGAACAGAAAGAAGCCAAGTGGAAGACTGTCACATTTAGTTTCCAAAGAGCGCTCTTCAGGGTTCTGCAAGGCAAAAAACAACCTAGCAGTGAACTGATGGAGAAGGGAGTTAAAGACCTTCTTTTTTTCCATGTCTGTAGTTTTTTATAGCTTAAGCTTCGTTACTGTGTTGTTGATTGGATGTCACAGAAAGAAATTTCTCTAAGCTGCTAAAGTTCAGAAAGAGAAAATGACCAGAAAGAAGAGAAATACATCTGATACCTAGACAGAAGGATTTCAAATAGAAGATAATACCACGATAATTTAAAAGATAATTCTCTAGACAGGAACAAAGAGATTTTAAAGATAATTGGATTTTTTTTCTTACTGTCTGAAAAAACAATCTGATAGCATTTTAAGTCTCTAAATGTCAGGTGTGTTAACAGTTGTGAAAAGCAAGTGTGATAGCATGGAGAGTCAATCCCATAATATAAAAAGTCTGATTGAACAGATAATTTTTATTTTTGAGGGTTTAGTTCTAATCGTCTAGCTTTTGATTCACTGAATGATATCTTAAGACAAAATTTAAATGTATCACCACGTTTCAACCACCTGGTTTATCTTGTTTTGAGAAGAAATAATTCATATAAAGTAAGAATAAAAATATTCTATAGATCTAATAATATTTATTATTGTAATTTTACTAACTGTAAAGACAGAGACAAATTCCCAAATATCAACAGCTTCACAAAACTATTTACTAATGCTGCTAGTAGGAAAACCCAGATTTTTGGTAGATCTTAACAAACTCCTTGTACAGAAAAGCCTCACTTCTGTTGGATATATTTCCAGATCTAGAAGAAAAGAAACAGCCAATAACCCTTCAGCATCAATATACAGAAGACTATAAATCCACTCCACTGTGGTGACACACCACCTGAAGTACTGCATCCATCTTTATGGCCCCTGACCCAAGAAAGATGTGGACTGTTGGACTGAGTCCAGAGGAGGCCCACGAAGATGGTCAGAGGGATGGAGCACCTCTCTTACAAAGACAGGCTGAGAGAGCTGGGACTGTTCAGGCTGCAGAAAGCTTCAGGGTAACTTTTCTAGCAGCCTTCCAGTACATAAAGGGTGCTTACAAGAGAGTTCAAGAGTGTCTTTTGACAAAGGTAAGTAGGGAATAAGACAAGGATTAACAGCTGAGAACTGAAAGAGGGTATGGTTAGTTTAGATATTAGGAGGAAATTTCTTTATTGTGAGGGTGGTGAGACACTGGAAGAGGTTGCTCAGGGAAATGGATGCCCCATCCCTGGAAGTGTTAAAGGCCAGGTAGGATGGGACTTTGAGCAACCTGGTCTAGGGGAAATTGTCCCTGCCCATGGCAGTGTGTATGGAACTAGATGATACTTAATTTTTCTTCATCCTGAACCATTCTATGATTCTGTGATGTTTCTATAAAATATAGAGTTGGAATCTGTTAGTTTAAGTCAGTTGGCTGAAGTATACTCTGTTTTACTCCATAACGATGACTCTTACTTAAATGTGAAAGAGCTATTAAATATGTCACAAAATTTCATAACATCATTGAATTAAAGCAGGAAACTTTTGACATTGGACACTTAAAAAGCAAAGCAAGGAAGACATTAGGTCAAATAGTGAAAAGGGCTCTCCTGTCTCAAGCAAGGTGGAAAACACTGCTATGATTAACATGAACATAAATATTGCAGGGCAGAAAAGGTTTAAAGCTGCTTTACAGGCACATGGGAAAGGATGTTTAAAATAAAAAAAAGAAAATTACATCTTTCAGCTCCACACAAGATGCAACTTTATCCTTTTTTTTCTCCTCACCTCACTGTGTGCTCCATTGTCCCTTGTCCTGGGTGAGTGGTGTACCAGGACTGCTGCTTGCTTTAGGCACAGCACAACAATGCATCGTTGTAAATGTACTTGGGGGAAAAAAGTAGTCTGTGAGATTTCAAAAGATTCCCACATACAGGAAAAAGAAGGAAAAAACCCTGGTAGAATAATAAGGACAGTAGGAACGTTGAAAGATATTTATTCATTGAATAAAATGTTAAGTTATTCACAAATTGCTTCTTAATAAATCAGAAAAATAGTGCTCAAGGAAATACCAAGTGTCTTTCTGTCCATCCATTAAAACTGCACCCTTTAATTAAACCAATAAACCAGCAGGTAACATTGTCTTCTACAGACTTGAATGTGTTTTTTGCAAGTAAAATAGAAGATACATCCACTTATACGCTAACGATATTGCATTAAAAATTATTACTTTTAAAGAACTGGTCATGTTGTTTATTGAAAGAAATAAAGCCACTTTACTTTCATTACTGGGCATTTAAAAATTCTTGAAATCTTGATAGCTAAGAAGTCATAAACCAGACTGAGAAACACTGCAGCTTGTCTCACTTTTTCTATCTGGCTGGTCCCTTCATGTCCTAACTCCTCTTCAAGACATGCCAGTAAACTGCATTTATTCTTCCTCCAGTCCTTACATGGTTAGTTGGGGGAGCATGGGGATGGAGGATTATATTGTGCATCTTTCAAGTGCTATCAGTGAAACAAGAAGAAGAAAACAGGTTGTCATAGAAAACATTAAGATCTCACCAAAGAAACCCCGGTCTGGGGAGAAAGCAATCCCACCACCCTGTGCATCATTCCAGATAAGCCCTCAAGACAGTGGTGACTTCTTGAAAATCACTTCTGTTCTTTAAAGGACCGGTGAAAGTTGGGCATAGCATCCAAAAATAAGAGTAAATAATTGAAGGTTATGCATTAAAATAATAATTGTTCTACTAACAAGGCATTTCTGTATTAATTAGATCATATGCATTGTTAAATCATTAATTGGTCTAATTTGTGTCTCTGCATATAGGGTGTGTTTCCTTTTTCCCAGAACATTAATCAGGATTTAACATAACTGAAAATGTGGAACGGTAGAGTGGAAAATTCAACCTCTGTTGTAAACCTGAATAAGACTACAAATCAGTTGTGCCTTACACCAGACTATGCTCAAAACAGAGTAACACACATTAGATAAGTGATTAAGTGTGCTACACAACATCTCCCTGGATGACATCTCAGATTTCAAATTAGTGACATAATAATTCCATTATTGATAGTTTTGAATTTGTGTTTCTGTAAGAAATCAAGAAAAAGCCAGCCCCACCATTGTTCTTATCTAATAAAAAAGAATTTTTTATTTTTTATTTCAAAAATTATCAAGGTTGGTAAAAAGCACTCTTCCTTTCCACCAGCTCTGATCAGCATATGAAAGCAACAAGAATCTAGTAAACTGTGCAATAATCTCTCTGTACTAAAGCTGGAAACACTAATGATTTATGAAGAGAATGGGTGAGACTACCTTAAAATTTTGGTTCAGTCCATGAGTATACTTTTAAAAGGGAATCTCGAAATTGTCCTATTTACTGAGGTCTTGGTTAGATTCACACAGTAGTTTTTGATATGAGTGGATTAACTGGATGACGAGCTCCAATAATTCCTCTGATGGCTCCACTTTTTGATGAATATTCAGTCTAAGACAAAGATTTAAATTTTTATCATAACTCTGCAAATGCATAGGGTGCAGATAATTGAGTCCTCGAAATTCTGTTTGTCTACAACCACTTCTATTGTGCCACAATACATGCTAATTTAGATCTAGCAATGTTGCACAAGATGTTATTGCAAAAATATGTCCATGAAACATCATAAAAACAGGTTTTTCCCTACTTTTAAATAGATATGTTATATTAAAAAAAAAAAAAAAGTGCCAGAGCTCATGTGCTGTGTAAGTTTCAACTCTACAAATTAACATAACATTGAACTTTTAGACCTTGCCTGAATGAAAAAGTCCTAATTACTAATATTGCAGGAAGCCTGAGGTACCATTGTACTTTTCATAAATTTAAGCTTCACTGAACATGAGAACATACTTATTCATTTCCTGAAAGTCTTCAAGTGTTTTAGAAGAATTAATTGATAGACAGAAATATTGATGGTTAGCCACAACTTGGTAAAATTTACAAAAAATAATTTTCTAATATTACTACCCACAACAATATCTGGAAAACAACAGATTTTAGTTTGTATGGGTTATCATTTGGGAGGCAGAGATATCGTACCATTTTTCATAAAAAACCTAAACAGAATTATTGTATTGATTTCAATTTTATTCGGGCAGAAGAATAATCTTTCATTTCCAATGTTATTCCCATGAATCCCATTTTAATTAGAACCTTAAAATATAATAGCCTGATCTATAAAACATAACAAATTTCACTGAATTCGCCATCTTCGAATTCCAAAAGATGGGTTTCATTCACAAATATAACTCAATATTTTTGGAAGTCTCTCTTCAATTCCGTGGTTGGAAGTATAGTAATTAGTTATTTTTTTTTCTTTTCTAAAGCAAGACTCTAGAAAAATCACATGTACAAAAACAGTTGAAGACCTTTTAAATATGTTCTCTATGATACATATTTCAACTTTAGGTGTATTTCTGATCTGTTGGAAGTTTTTTGGAGTAGAGATATATAGACTGTAGGACTGCTCTGAACTTATTGCTCAAAGCTGAGGGTGAATACCTACAAATATTGTTTAAGAAGATATAAATTTTTTGTATTTTCTTTCTTTTTCTCTTCAATTATAGACTGTTTTCCTTTAGTTGTAAGATCCATTGCCTTTTAGCCTTGTGACTTTCAAATTCACAACTCTAATTTTCCTATTCCCATATGGATTTCGCAATCACCAGCACATGGTCTATGAGAGATCATGCATCATAGCTTCTGCTTTAGCTGATTCATGGTAAGGCAAAGAACAGAAATAACAGAGCATAGGTCATAGCAGTTGGCTGAGGCTCTGTTTCCTACTATACAGCTATACAGGTAGTATTATTACAGTACTTATTTAAGTGTTCTGGCTCATAGAACAAATCTAGAAAAAATTAACAATGAAAAATTCTTTTTCTTTTAGCCCTAAAAGTTAATGTATTCCATAACTTCAAGCTGATGCAGAATAAGCACCTTTCTGGAAAAGTGTGAGCACAGTAGAAAGGTAATTTTTCCATGATCATCTGGCTTACATCACTGAATATTGATTCAATCTTACCCAGACAGAACTCTGGAATCTCATTCATATTATCCAGCTTTAACCTAGAAGGTCTTTCGTGGCCAAGACCTTGAGCATGGGGACACTGTACGTACACTTGTCATCTTCATAGAATCATAGGATCATAGAATAATAGAATAATTTGGATTGGAAGGGACCTTTGAAAGTCATCTAGTCCAAACCTCCTGCAAGAAGAAGAGGCATCATCAAAGCTCTATCCAACCTGGACCTTGAACACTTCCAGGGTTCCCATAGGCCCAATTCTTGACACATCTTTCAGGTGTGTTGACCACATCATGCAAGTTTGTGTCTTCTGAAAACTTGCAGAGTCTTCCAGGTTATAAGCATGTAGGTAGCCCAAAGATAAGCAGTGGGCACAGTGAATTCTTATATTCAGTTGAGTGTGTAGTTTTATCCCTGTGGAGTTGGGAAAAAAAAGGGGGAAGTATAAAAAAATATCTCTGGAGAATATTGCCAAACAAACTGGAAATTAAGACCTTCTGATAAAGCCACAGTAGTTGAAATGTAGGAAAAGTTAGGGTCCTATCTTGCCAATTAACTGTGTTTACATAGGCATGTAAGTCAGAAAACATTTGTCAGGCCCAGGGCCACCATCACTGGAGCTTTTACATTATTATAACTATATCAAGACATGTTGGTTTATGCTGGGTTTTCATTTAATTCCAGGTTTCAAGTTAAATTAGCAAATACCTTTAAAGGCAATATCTAAACTTACTTTTCTTTATAATAAGCTTCAGCAAGTAACCCATATAGAATTAGGTGTTCTGTATGGTTTTCAATAGGAGAAGGTGAGACACGTTGTGAAAACAGTTAAGATCATCTGGAAAACACGTAATATGATATCTTGACAAGGAATTTCTGATGTGATCAAAGGGAAGCAAATTGTAATCAATGATATTGTAACACTGATGATTTACATTGATTGATATGTCAAAACAAGTTCTCAGCAAATAATGAGTCATATTCACGTCAATCATTTTTTCTTTCTTTCCCTGATTGTAATTCCTCAACTGCAAAAACAAACTGCATCACAACAACCAAAGATATTTCTGTTTCTTATCCAATATAGAATAGAGGTGAATGAATGAATCATCAAATCAACTTATTACTGAAGAAGAAATGATGGACAGGGTTAAATTTTACTTTAAAATTTGTGTATCTTACACAAAACTTGTGCATATGATTTAAGACAAAATTAATATATGCTCTTGAACTGCGTTATTGAATCACAATACCAAATATTGCCACAGTTGAAATGCAGCAGTCTGTGGATGAAAGTGAAAAGAAACAGGTCATCTCTAAATCTTAAGCTAGCAGATGAATTGCAAGAGATCGGTAAAAAGTAAATAAACAAATTATGTAGTGTGAGGGATGTTTGGGGAAAGAGTGGGTATTAAGGAAAACTTAAAGGTAAGGCTTTGGCAGTTTCAAAGGTTATTTATGAAATGAAACATAAAATTTTACAATGTTACCATTCCATCTTGTAGCTTAGATTTCTGCTCAAAATCAGGATACAGAAAATGCTACAATGCCTGGCTAGAACCTTGTAGTGGGTCTGGCTGAGATGGAGTTAATTTTCCCCATAGCATCCCTCATAGTGCTGTGCTTTGAATTGGTAGTTAGAAAGGGATTCATTACATATCCGTGTTCTGGCTACCACTGAGCAGTGCTTGCACAGCATGAAGCTATCTCTCCAACATTTTCCCCTCACCAGTAGACTGGGACTGAGCAAGTTCTTAGGAGGAGACATAGTCAGGACAGCTGACCCAAAGTGGTCAAAGAGATGATCCATACCATATGATGTCTGATCAGCAATAAATGCAAAGGCAGCTGGGTGGTGGGGTGTGGGGTGCACATCTATGTGTACTGACGTGCTATTTCCTAGGAATCAGGTGGACATCACCTGCTTACAGGAAGTAAAGAATAGATCTAGAGAATAACTATTTTACTTTCCTTTGCTTCTGCACTTGGTCTTTGCTTTTTCTTTATTGAACTGCCTTTATCTTAACCTAGAAGTTTTTTTACATATTATTTTCTTCCCCTCATCCTGCTGAGAAGGGTAGTGATGGAGCAGCCTGGTGGGTACCAGGAGTTTAGACAAGGTGAACCTATCACAAATCTCTAGTTAGTATCACAATAAACACCAATGTATCACATTTTTAAACTCAAGGAAACAAGAAACACAGAACTGTAGTTTCATTTTGTTTTCCTTCAAAGTATGTGTGCTTCAATCTCAACAGTGACTCCAGCTGTGCACAAAAGGCAGTATAAAATCTTTAGGCCTAGATTTTCAAACATAGACGAAAAGGTCAAGAACATTTTATGCACAAAACAATTGTCAGAAAACATGAATTTCAAAAAGGTCCTGGTATTCTTTTTGTCAATTTCTCTTTTTAAGAATATTTCTAATGGGTACTGGTTTACTATTAGAAATGTACTAGTTAAGTATTTTCTAGGTCCAGCACTGACAGCATATTCTCACAGTACCACACCTGTTTAAAAGTAAATACTGTAAAATAGGATGTAAAATATATGATGATGGGTATCTACTCACCACAGTGGTGACAATCCAGGACTGCAGGCTTCTTCCAATTACTGGTCCTGGGATTTACAGCACAAAATTCACCTTACTCCAAGGACAATCAAGGCCTTCTCAGTTCTCAATAATATCTTACAAAAAAGTCCTTCTCTTTGAAGCCACCAGGGTTCTCTGGGTCAAACTATTTAAAAGCATAGTGGTTACATATTGACCACCTAGGGTCATCACCTTGAGTTGACAACCTGGAACTTAAACCATCAAGTTGACTAGAAATTTAAGGTTAGGGACAAGTCATAGAATCATAGAATGGTTTGGGTTGGAAGGGACTTAAAGGTCATCTAGTTCCAAGCCCCTTGCCATGGGCAGGAACACCGTCCACAAGACCAGGTTGTTCTAAGCCCCCTCCAACACGACCTTGAACACTTCTGAGGAAGGGGTATCCAGAACTTCCCTGGGAAACCTGTTACAGTGTCTCATCATCCTCACAATAAAGAATTTCTTCTTAATATCTAGATATACTTTTTTTTTTTTTTTCATTTTAAAGCCATTATTCCTTATACTATCACTGAATGGCCTTGTAAAACAATCCTCTCTGCTTTTCATGTAGGCCTTTTTGTTCTACTTGAAGGGAGGTAGAAAAGGGGCTTCCCAAGGAAGGGATGACTACCACAGTCGTCTCACAGTAAAATGCTTTTGGCAGCTCACCCCTTCTTTAGCCAGCTCCATTGTAGCTCTGCTCCAACTGGACCTTCGGTACCTTGTGTCTTCTACAAACCTAACAGTGAACTTGGGGCTCAATCTCCTTGACTCAGGCTTGTCTCAAGACCTCCAATTATTGCTCTGTTGAGCCAGACAGTCCAACTTTTTTTGGGTGGTCCTTCCACAACCCTAATCTAACTCTCCAGGCCTTATGAGTTCTACTGTCTAAAGCTTATTCCAGGTGATTAAAAAAATGCCTAGATGGCCATTTCTTCTGAGAGGGGCTGGGTGAAAAGGGAATGTGGGTTATGGTTAGTTCATAACAGTTCCTCTCTGCTGCTCCTTCCTCTTCACATTTTTCACCTGCCCCAGTGTACGTTGTCACCATGAGCTGAAACCCTCAGGAAAAAAGCTGCTCAAACATGGATCCATCATGGGCCACAGTTCCTGTCAAGACAATTTGATCCAGCATTTTCTTTCTTTGGGACACAGTTCCTTGAGCAAATACTTGTTTGCACCACTGTGGTCTCTCCACAGACTGTGGGGAAATGCCTTCTCCCATGACTAAAATACCTCCTCTCCATTCCTTCGTCTCTGACCTTGGTGTCTGTAGGATTGTTTCTACTGGTAAAGAGCTGCAAGAGGGAGAGGAGGTACTTCATTGTGATGAAAATAAGGAGCCTCAGCAAGGTCTCATCCTTATTTTCCTTAGGACCTCCTTCTAAGTGACTATCACGTTCAGCCCACATCTGAGCTATAATTCAGCTGTGTCTGGGTCTACCCATGCGCTTCATTGATCTGCACTCTGACATGAGTTTGGCTTCTCACCACAAATGTACTCCATACTCTGGAATTCCCGTCTGCCTCCCTGTGCCTGCCCTGCCCCCTTGGTGGGAGCACCTTCCGTGCCGAACCAAGCATCCACCACAGCATCTGGCCCCCAGGGAGCAGCCACCCTGCACTACACAGTTTGCATATCATTGCGTACATATAAAAAAGTGCATTTAACCTGCATACTGAGTTTTGTGTTCCAACATAGAAACAGATACAACAAACATCCTAAGAGAAAAGTTAAATGTGATGTTAGACTGCTCTGTATAGATTTTGGAGGTAGCTGTTCCAGAACAGCTGCATTTCCCCACACATTTTCTAAGCAACCAGAAGTCCATTCAGGCTGAATTGCCCACCAGCTGTATTGGTTCTTGGTATGTACCTTGAGGGAGTCCATTTAGAGTCCATTTAGAGTCCTTGAGGGAGTCCAAAGACCCATCATTGTCCTGGGAAAGCCAAATGACAGTCAAATGACATTGTTAGAACAGAAAAAAAAAAAAAAGGTAGGTACAAGGCAATCCCACTGTTTACTTGAGTATGAGAAGCTCTCAATTTTTACCATTTTATGTTTTCCCACTAGTAGAATAAAATGTTGTGTCTGTATGTTTTATAGGGTTCACTTTCAGTGATGGAGGGAGGCAGCAGGGAATCCATGGCTTAGGCTGGACAGTTTTAAGATATTTAATGTGTCAGTTTTACTATTGTTCATTCTATTTCTATGAATGTACACTGATGCTCCAAAATGTTCTTTGTTTCTTAGATACCTTTATGGACCAGACCAAATATGTCAGTGTTTATCACAGTAAAGAAAAGTGACATGTCCTTATGCTGTTAGGTAGATTTGTGTCGAGCTAGAGCTATGTGAAAATAATCTCAGTATGAAATGTTCAGTACCACATCTCATTCTAGTGTGGCAGATAAACTTACATGGTTTTAGCCTTTCAGTGGTCCAGATAGTCCCTGAGAGCTGCCAAATATGGACTGACTTTCTAACATCACCTTTGACAGCTATTTTTATGTTAAGTGAATGAAATTTGTTTACACTCAACAACAGAAACAAGGGTTTATATTTGAAAGTGTAAGATATATCCTGTTTCAGCTTCCAATGCTCTTTTGAATAATTTCTACAGTTCTTTCTTATGTTCCCACACCTGTTATTACTGTTATTCCCACACCTTTTACTACCAAATATAATCAAATCCAGTATTCTCATTCAGTCTTCATTATCATACTGCAACCCACCACTCTTGCCTCAGGATGAGGAAACAGAATAAACTGCAACTCTGCTTCACACCTAGCCAGAGCTCTGCTAGGCCTAGTGAGAAAGCCTTTTAATTTTATTTGCATAAAATGCTACTGAGAATGAGTGGAATGCTATGCAGTATTTATATAAATTTCCTACCATGAGTTTTGCTATTCATATTCACTAGGTGAAAATTATCTTTACAGCCTTTTGAAGCCTTAAAAACCCTTAAGATATGTCTGGTTTGAGCTGCAGCTATTTTTTTTTTTATTAATCTGAGCTTTTTTTTGGCTTTGGCTTCTGTACATTATCTACAGCTTGCTCAGCCAGCTGGCCTGAGGAATAGAGCAAAACTCATTAGAACATGCAAAGTATATGCCCGGCATCACCATTTCAATTCCTGCATGATCAGCTCACAATCTACAAAGAAATTTCAGAAGGACTTTGTTGCCAGGACATCCGCAGGAGATGGGCACTGTGCCACAAGAGGTCAAAGACAATATAGCTAAGGGTTAGTTTTCTGGGTACAAATGAATAATTGGCTGATCCCACTCATTTTCTATTCAATGTTATGGTAAAACCTCAACCATCAAACCTTTGCCTTTGAATTACTGCTTTTAGCAGACTCATCTGCTCATTCTCCAGCATGTGGATAATGAGAATATAAAGGTGTTTCTGGGCATTAAGAAGACTACTGAAGATGATCATGCAGACTCAAGTAGTCACTTTATTCCTGGCAACTGAGGCAAGATAAAAAAAAAAAATAAAGGATGATTTCTGATGATCGAAAATTCTCTGGAAAGAAGAAAAAAGTTTAAAAATAAACAAAGATGCTGTTCCTATTCACTCGAACCCAGCCCCAACAATTTTCACAGACAATGAAACAAGGTCTAAGCCTCGAGAATGATTTTGATTACATGGGACTTTTTGGGTTTTGTAAATATAGCTTCAGGCAACTACTATTGAGAGAGACTGGGATTATCTGGTTCAACACGGTAGAGATGGTTAGCAAGCTGTTTCTGAGTGTCTATGTGAGCTTTAGATTTTCCATTAATTTCACAATCTTTCATTGTGTCTGGACTACTAAATTAAACAGAGATGGGGTTATTCCTGGGTACTGGCACACTCTTTTTTATACTGCTTATTTATGGAAGAGGAATATTTTATCTGTTCTTGGCATGGAATTTCGCTGGGACATTCAATCTTCTCCTTAGCACTTTCCAGGCATGATAGGAGAGGAACTGGCACTGGCCAGGATTATTTCTCATACTAACTTTAGAAAGGGTCTATTTTGGATGTAAAGGAAAAAGTGTAATCTGTTTGCAAATACAATTTTGCCACGTTTGCCTCTATCCAAAGTCATATTTTATATTAGGGTTTGGGCCTTTACAGTTCTCTGAGCTGATGTAAAACTCACTCTACAGTCATTGAAAAACTGATGCATCCCTGAATGTTGCTGTTCTTATCCCCATCCCTTGGCCACATGTCTGAGACTTTCAATGCTAGTAGTTGTAAAAATGCACATCTTCCAGTTCCATTAAAGAATGTTCATTTTGTAAATGTTACAGATTTCAGTGAATTTTTTGGGGGGTGTGTTTGTTTGTTGGTTGTTTTGTTTGTTTGGTTTTGGGTTTTGTTTTTTCTTACAGTGAATGGAAAGAGTAGGCAGAGGAATTTTCTTTTTTTTTATTTATTAGTTCACTAGCAATATAATTTTCATTTTTAGATGAAAAGAACACACAAGAAAACAAACCCCAAAACCTAAACAGGACAACTTTCCCTAAAGTGGAAGATAGGAGAATTCCAATCTGAAATGTATCTATTTTCCTCAGTTACTGACCCTGTTTTCAACACAATTTCAAAACAACTCCTCCCTATCCTCACATATCTTATGACTGCCTTAGTAATATGCTGGCCATAGACAAAGCATTAAATTAAGATCATAGTTTTATAAATACAATTACTACTAGAAATATTCCTTAAATTTGAATTAATTTTTCTTTTACACATGTTGAATTGGAAAACTCTGTTTATTCCTTTTGCACCTCATATTTGGGGATGGGGTTTTCCACATTTCTATAACTTCAAATAATTCAACGACTCCTCCATTTATTCTCATTTACTTCAGAAAAGGAGAGGACTTTGATGTAGAATAGAATTCATGCTAATTTTCAGACTTACTTATCTAAATCTAAAATAAAAAAAAAAAAGGAAATCCAGTAAATTGTTCTCTTTACCTTGTTCATTATGCATTTGATTTCTTCACTTCCTTCCTATTAAATTGGCATGAGGGTAATATGATAGTTACCTCCTGGTAACTCAGCAGCTATGCAGGAGCACAAATCAGAATTTCTTCTGGTTACATTGAAAATATATATATGACTATATCTATAGCATCAACCCTGATGATTATTGTTTTCCTGATTTAAGGGGAAACAAAATAAATATGAATAAAAATTTTAATATAAAATATTTTGTTATTGCCACAATGTAATCACAAAATATCTTTTTTTTTAAGAAATGGCCTGTAGCACATTGCAAGCATTCAATCAAGATGTCAGGGCTGATTGATTTTCTACTTAATTGCACACAAAAATAATCCTAAAAGTGTTGGTAATATCAATGTGGAAGAGTACTATGTATAAGCAACATGGAGGCAAAAAGTTGAGTATATTAAAGAAAGAGAACATATGTAAGGGTATGGTTACTTGTGCTTTTGCTAAGATGTCTCTTAACATCTATGGCTTATCATCCTTTAAGCTAAGGATGTCAAAGGTAAAAACCTCCTAACAAAAGTAGATGGTAATTGAGCTCTAATTTGAGAGGTTCATAAATCTCAACATGGCTTTTATAATATGTATACACTGAATACTTAGGTGTATATATATATAAGAATACTTAAGATAACTATTTCTGCCTCTCTGGAAGAAGAGTGAAAAGATAACACAGAGTATTTAGTGACGCCATCCAAAGTGAGATGATGGGAGGAAATCAGCAGACGTGAATTGACAAAGATTTGGAGGTCAGAAGAAAAACAAGATGGGAACTTGCCATAGTTTTGGATGTTTTTATTAGAGAATGAAATAAGGTACAGTCTTTGTTTTTTCTATATTATTATTTAAACCCAATAATATTAACTGCAAGGCTTTGATATCCTTCATTTTCTCTTCTGTCTCTCTTTGTACCAAAATCATAAGGAAACACTCTTCCTCACTCCAGAGACAGTAATTCAAATAATGTATTATCAGACAGCAGTGAAAAAAATACCAAACAACACAGCACATATAAACTGCACAGAGGAAAATGCATATCAAAATACTAAGTTCAGAAAAAAAAAAGTGTAATTATATTTCAAGTCTGAAATTTCTGTCAGGAAAAAAAAAAAAATGCACCACTGATTTATCTTCACAGGCATTTTTATATACCATTTTCTACAGGTTCACCATAGACCAAAGCTGAAGGAGGTTCTCTCTAGAGAAAAGTTCTCTGTCAGGATGAGGATGTGCATTTTTGACAGATTGAGCAAATTTTGAGCAATTTAGTGGTAGGGTTAAGGAGAAGTGGTAATTTCTTGGATAGCCTGTGACTTCAGCAAGCCAAGAAAGTGATAAGAAAAAATGTGCACCCTCTAAGAGAAAAGCCCAAAAGAAACTGAATGAAAGGGTTTTTTTTTTGGTAATGATTCCTTAGATTGCTAAGAAGTAAATGTGGGGTTTTTTTTAGACCTGAGAATAAGAGATGCACAAAGAACTTCACAGCATGAATGCAGGATCATAAACAAGAACACTTGTTTAAGTGCATCTACATTCTCTTATTCTCCCTGTGAGCTGATCTGAGACTCTATCCCACATATCTGTAGATCCTTACAGGTTGAACAGGAAGTATCAAACACTAAAAAAAGTGAAGTAGTAGTCTTGGTACTATCATCACTGACAGCTGTTTCAGGTAGGCAGCTGAAAGCCAAAGAAAAAAGTGAGACAGAGGTGATTATCCTCATAGTTAATTAGTTAAAAATTAACTTTTTAGAGTTAATACTCTAAAAAGTACCATTGTCTGTTCTATTACCTGTGTTTTCTGAGTAAATTGTTATTGCAGTGTCAGATGGATAAAGTAACATGTTCTCTGTTAAAACACCCAATATATTAAAAGAAAACTACTTCTCAGGCTTCAAAAATTATTTTGAGCCCTACAGATGTACAGTACATCAGTGAACCAAAATTCAGGTTGCATCCGTGTGACTTTTCAAAATAAGTTTCTTCTGTAGCTGGTTTAAAGATATAAAGGAGAGAGAATAATAGTATGTCCTTGCATGTATTTTCCTGAGGCTAATCAATATTATGGAATGCCATTCATTGTGCATTTAAAACAAGAGACTTGTGACTTTTTACATCGTTTTTTTGTTTTAAGCATTGACTGACTACATGAAATAGCTGGCCAAGGTTGTCTCTGTACAGGTCAACCCACCTTTTAACAAAAAGGAAAATTTTTGGTGTCTCTGCCTTGAGCATGGACAATTACTCAGAAAATACTTAACATGTAAAATTTGAATGAAACTGTCAGAATAGAACATTAAATAAATGGAAGAAAGAGGACTATTTATATGGAGGTACTTGAACATTTTTAGAATGCCAAGCCATACAAGAAGTATTTTTGGCAGAATGGTTTCTGACAGCACTAAATAAAGTGTAAAGAAATCTCCCAATAACACTTCAGTAGGCAACAATAGGATCAGTTTATATTTTTGTCACAGTGAATCTAATTAAATAAAGCTAATGGTCACAATATGTGCAAAAGAAGAGATAAATAAATGTTCTGACTGGCTTATAAATTAGAGTAGAGTACATCAAGTTCTAAAATATCCATTGGCTGATTTTCATAAATGGACTGATATTGTGATGGCCTTGTAGCAATCTCCAGTATCATTTTCCAGAGACTGGCTAAAAATCTGCTGTTGGAAAAATAAGGTGGCGACTCAGGAAAATCTTAGGAAAAAACTTGTATCCGCACTAGTGGAACCATTGCCCGTTCAGTATGGAAAACTGCATCCATATCCATTTAAAATCAGGCAAAAGAAATAAAAAATTTAAGGATGCAAATCATCAGAGTTATTTGAGACACCCACCTTAGGCTGAGGAGATTCATGACCTAAAGTGGCTATCTCTCTCCATTAATTATAAGTAGAGGTTAGCACAAACAGCTTAAAGGTCTGGTTCCATAATCTTCCTGTTCCATAGTCCTCCCATTTCACATCTATGAAACATCATTTTCCCAAATTCCATAAAACTATTTATTTTAAAATGCTCCATGCATTCCCCAACCATGCCCCTTTTGGTTATCTTGTCAATTTGGAGGCAGCATTTAAAAATTTGCCACACTTTCACATTTGGGCACATCATTAGGGAAATAAACTTCACTGTCCAAGTAGGTATGTAGACATTCAGAAATACAGAATTTTATTTTCAGAAGGACTCAGCAGGAGAACGAAATTTCTGACTGAAAACAGGGTGAAGGTGCTAGTGCCAGCAAACTGTGAGAGCTGGCATTTTGAATTTATGAACACAGACTCCTCGTAGGTACTGCAAGCAGGCAAGCAGCCAGTTCCACTAGAGGTTTACAGCTAGGGACTAGTGGGGAGATAATTCTGAACTGGCACAGAAATCTGGATCCAGCTCATCCTCCTTCTAGAGCCTTTGGCAGTCAGAAGGCTACCACCTAAAATTATTTTTGTAGCTGAACAGTAATTGTTAGGGAAAACTTCAGGACAGATCCTTCATAAACTCACACGGGACTCTGTAAAAAACGCTGTTGGATGTTAGCATGTTATTTACGGCTAGCACCTTGCTCTACCTTTACGGCCACCAGAAGGAAAGTAGCAGATTATATTTTCTAAATACTCTTTCTCAATTATGTCTCTGTTCTTGGCCAGGACATAGATTTTGATGAATTCATTCTTTCACTTCTCAGGCAAAATGCCAACATAAGCAGAAATATTCCTGCCTTTCCTTGGAACCCAAGGCATCTTCGCAGCACCCTTAATTTTGATGTTCTGTGACTAGTGACAAAAAACGTACTGCATTTTGGAAATCAGTATAAATCCCTAATACCAATATGAATCCTCTATACCATAGCGATCAGACATCACAGTAGGGAAGACTGATAATTACTTTCCAAAAATTATTTTTGGAAGCTACCTTATTTAGAGTAGTTACATCATAAATATATGACAAGAAAATGAATAAACCTTGGGAGATTTAAGAGAAAATTTTAAGTACGAAGAAACTAAGTTGGAAAGGAAACATGAGTCAAATTAATTGGCTGCAGTTCTCATGGCTAGTGTTTTTCTTCAAGTGTTTGATCCACACTGTTTCCTGATATCTGCCGGTGGAATTAAAGAATATTTTTCTTTTTCAGAGTCAGTGAAATGTAAATAATAAGAACTTTTAAGTGTATAAAATGTGATAAGCTTAAATACATGAACTTTAAATGAAAGAAGTTCTTAATATAACAGTTTTTTAAAAAAGTGGCATTAGTTTCAACCAGGAGCTGAGACAGCCCAAAGGAAGAATGCCCCATCCCAGGAAACAATTAAGATTAGGTTGGACAGGGCTCTGAGCAACCTGATCTAGTTGAAGATGTCCCTGTTTGCAGTAGGTGAAGTTGGACTAGGTGGCAATAAAGGTCCCTTTAAACCCAAACCAGTCAATGATTCTATGATTGAATAATTAAAAAAAAAAAAAAGAGGAAAAAGAGGAACTATCAAAGTACACTTTAAATTACATAGGCTTTTCCCTTCCATTTAATCTATTTCTTTTAATTTGTCTTCTTCTTCTTCTTCTTATAAATTTATGATTAATAAGTGCTGCAGACCTTTGCTTTGGGTTTATCAGTGCCCACCACCACCAGAACAGCCCACCAGATGAGGCTGTCATAGGAGGGGCCATAGTGTCTAGGGAGGATGAGAAGGTTGCTGTTTTCATTTGTGTTGGGTACTCATGCTCAATGGACCATTAACAATGGCTCTTGTCTGGTGTCAGTGTGCCTTCAAGAGAAGAGAATAGAACAACTCCTCTGTGCTGGATCAGCAGCTGAAGTGTCCTGAAGAGAAGATGTTTGTGCTTGGGCCTCACACAGCAACCATTTGGCTCACAGTAAGAATTTGGGCAGAAAGCACAGAACAATGCTGAAGCAGATATGAGATAAACCAAATGGTTCAGCTTCCCCACGGTCTGATTGTTTGAAACAATCCCATTTCAGTATGCAAAAGCACACACTGTGGAGGTTTCAGTTTTCCTATGTAAAGCACATTTGTACATTCGTTGCTTAAGCTGTCAGGAGTTCTGTGTCAGCATGCCAAATTCAGTGAAAAATGCAGCAACTTAACATTGGATTTTAATTAAATGGGAAGTCAGTATTGTATTATGGAGAAGTTCCAATCTCTTTGGATTTAACATGAAACTTTCCATTAGCATCTCTAAAGTCTGGCTTTCAAGTTAGAGTTAGATTTCTTTGGTTGGGTGGGTTTTTCTCTTCAGATAATCTTTAATGAAATACAGTTTTAATGGGATTCTTTTCCATGGAAAAATGTATTATAATTCATGTAAAATTCATTTTTTTTTCAGTAACTCCATTAGCAAAAGTTTGTAAAAATATAGAACTTTGAGGACTTCTGAACCCAAAAAATTTCCACAACCCTTTGCATCTTCCCTTCACCCTAAAAAATAAGATGTCAGAATAAATGTAATAGAATCACAGGATCACAGAATATGCTGAGTTGGAGGGGACCTACAAGGATCATTGATTTCAACTCCTGGCCCTGCACAGGACCATCCCTAAGAGTCACACCATGGGCCTGAGAGTATCATCTAAACACTTCTTGAACTCTGTCAGGCTTGGTGCTGTGACCACTTCCCTGGGGAGCCTGTTCCAGTGCCCAACCACCCTCCTCTGTGTGAAGAACATTTTTCTAATATTCAACCTAAACCTTGACACAATTTCAGGCCATTCCCTTGGGTCTTGTCACTGGTCACCACAGAGAAGAGATCAGTGCCTGCCCTTCCTCTTGCACTCACAAGAAAATTGTAACTGCAATGAGGTCTCCCATCAGTCTCTTCTTCAGGCTGAAGAAATCAAGTGACTTCAGCCACTCCTCATATGGCTTCCCCTCAAGGACCTTCACCATCTTTGTTGCCCTCCTTTGGGCAGTCTCTAAGAGCTTAATATCTTTCTTATATTGTGCCCAAAACTGCAGACAATATTCAAGGTGAGGCCACACCAGTGCAGAGCAGAGCCGGACAATCCCCTCCCTCGACTGGTTGATGATGCTTTGCCTGATACTCTCCAGTACACGGTTGTCCCTCCTGGCTGCCAGGGCACTGCTGACTCATATTCAACTTACCATTGACCAGGACCCCCACGGCCCTTTTCACAGCACTGCTTTTCAGCATCTCCTTACCCAGTCTGTACGTACATCCAGCATTGCCCCATCCCAGGTGCAGAATAGGTTCTAAAGGTTCTAAAGTTTACAATCAACTTACAACAAGCTTTCAATCAACTAAAAGGTTGATTGAAAAATACTTTAGGTCTAATCTTTATCTGGTCACTTAGGTACCCACATACTTTCAGATTCTGACTTCATCTAACATGTTTACCAATATAGGCATACACAAGACCTTTGAATGTCTTTTCTTGGATCAGAAAAATGTGTTGGATTTGAAAAATGTCCAGTATAAGGATTCTATGGTCTTTAGAGCTCAGTGCTACTAAAGTAACCTGTATTACCAGAATAACTGAATTTCTAGGATCAGGATTTTTATTTGATGAGTGATTTTTACAGCCTTATACCATTTGTTGCTTCAATAAAAGTAAGGAACACCCTCCAAATACACTGAATCCTCACAGGATAGGCAACTGTATAATCAGCCAAAAACTTACCTTTGAAAACCTTGGACTTAAACCTGTACTTATTTGCCTTAATTAAATCATCCTAGTTGTGAAAGTTGCCATCAGCATTCAGAGACTCTGAATCATACAGTTTTAAGAATGAGCCTCCAGTCAGGGACATCTAGCCTAGATTTCAAACTTCATAGTTATGGGGAATAGCTATGCTGACATCTAAATAACCAATCTGTAATTACAGATCTAATATCTTAATAATTATTGATTTAAGAATCTAATAGAAGCCATCCCACATTTTGGTCCTAAAGGCAGAGCTTCAGTACAGGTAATGCAAGTGGTGCACTTCTGAAAATCAAAGTCTAAATATGAAAGTCAGGCACATGAAAACTAAAACAATAAAATAGAATAAAGAACAAAATAAAATATATAAAATAA
>VXAY01004468.1:422404-479259 GCA_013399855.1 Oxyruncus cristatus
AAAATAAAATAAAATAAAATAAAATAAAATAAAATAAAATAAAATAAAGTAAAATAATAAAATAAAATAAAATAAAATAAAATAAAATAAAATAAAATAAAATAAAATAAAATAAAATAAAATGTCTCACTATCTGATCTGCCAGATGGAACTACCTAAAACACAGCAAATATATAACTCAAGTATTTAGTTAAAGCATTATCAACAGGAGAAATTCATAATTATTCATGAAAATGGTTTAGTTTGTCTCTATTCAGAATTCTGAACCTGAATAGTCCTTCAAAACAGCCACCTAAACTAAGTACCTCAATTTGATTTTAATATTCCTTACCTAAGAAAATCACATATGGGTCCAATGACTCCCTGAAATATTTGTCTTTTCCCATTAATTACAGAGGAAACAGTGTAACTATCAGCTTTTTTAATTGTCAGGATGAATTCAAGGCCTGGGAGGATGAAACTGTAGTTCTACACAAAACAAAAAGGTTTTGTTTTTGACAGAGATGGACAGCTGGATTTTGTCGCACAACCAAGCCTGTTTATGATTAAGAAACGATACGTACTTGCTAGTAGATACCTATTTCTTTTGGACAGTTCCAAAGTATCAGTATCAGCATATCTGTGCTAAAATTATTCCTCGGATAGAGTGTGAGGTAGTCCTTTTCCACATGAACTGAGGCACTTACTGTATCCAATGTCCTTTTCTGGATGTGTTCCAATGTATCTGGTAAAGTCAAGAAGCACATTTCTGCTAGAGAGTGCTATAGCTCTCTCTTTCAGAGGCACAAAAAATACCTAGTAACATGCTGAACAGACCCAGTAGCTGTGGAGCTGGAGGTGTTGGCACATTGAAATCTGTAAAAATATATAAGGAAATAAATTACATCAGCACTATAGTAGTTATAGGCACAGAAAATAAATGGTTTTTTATTACTGGAAAACAATGTCCTGAACACAGTGACTGAAAGTCAGAACCTGCCCTTTTCCGCTTCTAGGCTGAATTCCTGAATTACAGAAACTGGTCCTTTCCACTGCATTCTCTTTTGCTGTGAGGTATTTTGAATTTCTTCTTCAATGTTGCATAGCTGCAACAGAAATGTAGAGTGACATAGTGCCAGAGAAGTTCACAGTCTGATGATTATGGAATAATGCCATACAAATTTGGACTCTTACAGGTCTCTCATTCTATAAGTGAATATTTAGTCTGTGAAGATATTCCATAAAAGGAGCAGGAGTCACCAGCAGCTTTTTTCAGAAACAAGAGTCTACAACTATGATTAGTTGTAATTCTTCTTGGTATGTGTGTGTACCGTGAGATAACTGAATGTTGGATCAGTATAATTTAAAAAAGAAAAAGGATTTTAAATATTCAAAACATGGAAGTTTTGCACAGGCACAGACGCATAAGTCTTGGCCCCAGAGGATTTCAAAGTCAGACAAGTGCTGCTTATTTTCATAGAGATTTTCTGGAACATAATTCTTTATTTAAGCGCCTAAGTTCCACCTAAGATATTGGATCTATGCCAGAGGAAAGATAAATAAAGAAAACAAAAACAACACTCTAAACAAGATAATCAGAGTTTTCTTTGCAATAAAGAGAATTTTGCTTCTTTTCTAATAATTTATGAATTCCATAAGGATATATCCTGTTTATAATTTACAGTACTACTCATAATAGTCGCAAAGTGGTTCATCCAGCTTTAATGTAACTTTATACATATGTAAATAAAACATTTTTGTACTTTGGGAAAGTTTTTTTGTGGAGGGTTTTTTTTAATATGTTTAAATATTTAAGTTCTACATGTGTTTAAATATTTAGGTTCTACATGCAATGAATCTGTTAAATTGAATAAAAATCATTAATAATACAGTTGCACTATTAAATCTTGCATCATTTCACTGACATATTTTCAGATTATTAATGCAAGACCATTCTATTTTTACCTTGAAGACAACCTTAAACTGCAGCGGGTGGTATATGACTGTATTGGGTTTGGCTGAGCTGGAGTTCATTTCCCCTCCCAGTGCTGTGCTTTCCATTGGTAGCTAGAAGGGTGTTGATAACACACCGGTGTTTTGGCTACTGCTGAGCACAGCATCATAACACACATCTCCCTGCAGACAAGGGCAAGATCCTGGGAAGGGACACAAACGAACCAGGTGACCCAAACCAACCAAAGGGATATTCTAGATCACATGACGTCAGCTCAGATATAAAAGCTAAGGAAAGTATGAGGAATGGGGGTTATTTGTTGTTTCCAATGGCTGTCTGCTGAGAAACCATCACACGAGTTGAAGTCCTGCTTCTCAGGAAGTGACCAGACATTGCTGCTGATGGGAAGTAGAGAATAAACCTTGTTGTTTTCCTCTTCGCTTCTGCGTGTGCGAACTTTCAGTTTTGCTTTGGTAGACTGCCTTATCTCAATCTGTGAGTCATTTCCCATCTTATTCTCTCTCCCCTATCCAGCTGGGAAGGTGAGGGATAGAGCAGCTTGGTGGGCACCTGGCATACAGCCAAAGTCAACCCGTTTACAATGACTTAATGAGTAGCCTTCTAGGACCCAAACATGAACTTAAAAGTATTTTAAAATATTTTAAGTACTTCCTAGCAAAGAGTAGCATTACTTCAGGAGACTTAAGTATGCTTAAAAACATCAATTGAAATTGCCTTTTTATCCCTAACAGTATAAATTTATGGAGTGTGGTACCAGAGAACCTGAAAAAGTGAAAACAGTTTGTTTCTAGTCAAGATTCCTGAGGTACTACATGTGTATTGCCCTAAATCTCAACACTCCAATTAACTTACCTTTTCCATCAATACTAAAGAATGCATTCTGAAATTGTTTCTCTAAGTCTGAATATAGGGCAGCATTAAGGAAATTAGTCTAATGAGTAAAGGATCAGCAAAGGTGTTTATTTAATAATATTTTTTTTCCTGAATTGATCAATACTGACGTGTTTCTGTCTTCTCATCTCTATGCATGATAAGTAATAAAAGTAGAATACATGTTCTTTTGCTCAGAGATCTTCAGAACTCTACATTTTTCCTTTTTTTAAGGAGATAAGTTTACTGATGAAATGAGAAAACTAAAAAGGTAATAGCTCAAAAGCAATTAAAAATGGTGCCTACAATATTATCTACTTTTGATGTAGAAAGATCACGTGATGTGGAAACTAAATAACATATAAAACCAATAAACCTTGCAGCTCAATTAATGTTCTACCGCCATGTAGGCTGCATTTTGATAATTATGTGAAGACTGGCATTAGAATCAGTACACTTTTATATTTTTAACACAAAACAACATGATACATGAAAAACCATTGTTATAATTTATTAAATATTAGTTCTAATAGTAAAAGAAAGTACATTTACAGGGAAAAAATGCACAAAAATGTGCTTCAGATATGTCCAAATATAATCATATGATTAAAGCTAAGAATATGTTAATTTCTTTCCCGAAAGACAATTTTTTCTTTAATAAAAATTGTTAATAATTATGGTCATAGCCTGCCATCATAAAGTTTTTGAAACAAATTCCTATTTTTCCAAGATGTTGTGTTTTTCAGCTAACATAAAGCAAGTAGGTGAATTCCTTCTGTTTACACTATCTTTTGAAGCTTTGTGTGAAAAGTAAGATGATATTGACATCAACATGCCTGTGTGGCTAAAACCCTGACCTCACTCTAAAGAACACATATCGGTGGTAAGCAAATACACTTTCAGTGATTTTTCAGTTTTCTGGTGAAATTGAAATATTTCTCCAAAACTGCAACTTTAAAAGATACTTCAAGTCTGGGAGCCAGCTGTAAACATGAGCTATGTAAAAGAAGCCTAGTACAGACAAATCACAAATAGATACCTTAATCCGAAAACTATTATGCATCTTTAGAAGGCTGTGAATTGCTTGATTAAATGTTGCATTTAGTGTCAAATATCAGAATAAAACATATAAATCTGTGTTACAGAATAGCAATTTTGTATGTGTCAAGTATTCACTGATTTACACATTGCTATGTCAGTCACAGTTGCATAGTAAATGTCACACTTCTTAAAGATAAGTATCCTGTTGTCCAAGGAGCTCAGCGTTTCTCTCAGTGTCCCAGATGCTCTGTTACTTCTATGTGTGAAATCAGATTCAGCAACGTAGTAGGCCTGAGAGAGGCAGTGAGAGAGAGGGAGGCTTACCAACAGAAAATAACACATATGCAGATGAACGGTTTATAAATAAAATACCATTCCAAGACAATACTGATGGAGAGAATAAATTCTAAGATGGAATTCTCTGTGCAACAGCATTATGAAATCAACATTTCATTTTTCCTCTTTTAGATATATAACACATATTGTGAACTTCTCCTTTTTAACTTCTTTTTTCCCCCCACTTATGCTGACAGCTTGATATTTCTGTTCCTGTGAGATTTAAAACTTGATGCACTGAGAAAGTGGAGTTTTAATGCCATTGTTATTTTTACTGCAGTGTACAAAGAAAATGTTGATGTATCTCAGTATAGTGCCTCCTATATATTCTGAAAAATTCCCTTTAGAGATTAAATTAACACCCTTTAAAGGCTAATATTATGTTCCTCTCTGGTCTTCTGGTGAAGAATTAAACCCTTTATGTCATGACATTCAGACTTCAAAGCAACCTTCCCACATTCTCCACCATTTCAATGTATTCCTCCTGTTTCTCTACTCATTAGTAGAACTAGATTTTTGTTCACCAAAGAAATACAACCTGGCATTTCTCATGTATACATATATGTATATATAAACACATACTTCCACACATTAGCAGAGTAATAAGCACTTGCAATGTTTGTATATGAAGTGAGGATTGAAGAGTTTGATCTCTTTTCAGTTAAAGAATAACTAGACTGCATTTTATTTTTAACTTGAAAAAAATATTCACTGTTTTTTCGAATGATATCAAAGACTGAAATAATAAATTAATTTTCCATTAAATTCACTTCTTTCCCTGTTTCCTCCTTTCTTCTCTTCTTAACAACAAGGAGATTTGAGTCACTGTGAAAGAAGCTACAGTGGTGAAAGTACATGAGAGTTACTGCACACCACAACAGAGCAATAAGGCTTAAAAGCTATTAGAGCTTGTTAGTGTACAGGGTAGAGAAGAATTTAAGGTGCAAATAAGAATAGTTATGGTGTGTTAACTTAACATGAGATCAGTGGAATTTAAATCTTAACAAACCTGAACTTTGAAGTATTATTAAATGCAAAATTTGTTATAATAGATTGAGTTCATTTAGATCCTACCAAAAGTAAGGATAAGATAAGGAAATTCCACCATCAGCTTGACTGCAAGAACCCTTTCATGTCTTTATTGCTGAATAGCAATTACAGATTCCTTAACCTATTAAGAACATCATTTCCAAGTCTTAGATTCTGTGTTCAGAAAGATAGAGTGTTCAAGAGTGTTCAAGGGTGTTCAGAAACACTTGTTCTGAGATTATGATGATCATCTGCTGCCTATAGTTTCATTGTGGTAAGCGTTAGGATGAATTTAGCTTGCCCTAAAAAAATTCTAAGATACCAGCGGTGTTCCGAGCATTAATAAATAGTGAAATCATTTGAAGTGTCCATGCACAATAAATTGCTCAGTTTAGCAATTACAGCATTTCCCTGAGGAACAGGTGACACAGGTACAAGACTCCTTGACTTAGAGTGTGCATTAACCTGGATTGCACCACTCTCTCATTTGAACTGTGTGTGGTGTGGGGAGACAGAAAGAGGGCAGAGAAATTAGAAGTGCATTATTCAGTTAGGGTGAGCGGTGGATCTTCAGAAGCACCTTTCTCTCTGCAGTGATGGTGTGGAGATACTTGACAACTACCTCAGAACATTGAATTTTGTCCCCATTGTACTCTAAGATAGATATTTAAGTCATTATTTTAAATAATGTTTTTTAAAGTAAATTGACTTTTGTTTGACCAATATTGCAAATACTAGCATTCACACTATATTTTGAAAAGTATCCATTGGCTGACATATGCTAACAATCTTTGCTGTCTAAACAAGGACTCTGTGATTCATTAAAAGACGTATAGATCTAAGGACAAACTATGAAATATTTATGTTTTCATGGTCATCCTGTTGTAGTTAGGGGTTTGCATCACTGATTTCAGAGAAACTATATGATGATAAAAATTTCAGAAGGGTGAGGTCCTGCAAAATGAAATATACTGCATATGTAATTATAAAATTTTTTCAAAGATATTTCCAGCAGAAAGATGATACTAAATATTGATGGATCTCTCTGTTGCTTCTATTTCATGAAAACATCTTATTTCAAAAATTGCTTCTGTGAGATCTCTCAGACCAGGACTTTATGAAGAAATTACGTAAAATTAAAGTAGCAATATGAATATATTCATTCATTTAAAATCCCCAAAAAGGTTGAAGATTCATTTTTGCTTCCTTTTTGACTTATTCCTTGTACATTTTAATCCTATATTTTACCATTAAAAGTTATGTTTTCATTTCTACCCAGGGTGTGCCTACATTCCACTGTAATATTTGTGCCCATAACTCAGATTACCTTTTATTCAGAATTTTCCTGTCTCTGATGAATGTTATCAAACATAGACTAAATGTTGTCTCTACATTTAACTCCAACTGAAATCAATAGTGAGACTTTGGATTGTTTGGATTAGTTGGATGACACATCACTAATAGTCATAAAACAAGATTAAAAGGTATAAAATTATTTAAGTTATATTCATTACTGCTAGAGGTTGACAGAGCACTACATTCTTTGGAGGTTTTTTGGAGGGAAGGGGGCAAAATTTTGCCTGTTTTTTTCAGAAATTGCTTCAGATACGTATCCTGGCTGCAAAGATCAACCATATACTGGGAAGCATTAGGAGAAGGACACTTAAAGGTTGAGGGACATGATCCTTTCCCTCTACTCAGAATTGGTGAGACAACCTCTGGAGCACTGTGTCCTGTGCTGGGCTTCCCAGCTTGAGAGAGACATGAACGTACTGCAGGGAGTTCAACAGAAGGCCATCAAGCTGGTCAGGAGCCTGGAGCACTTAAAACAAGGAGGAGAGACTGGGAAAAATTGAGTTGTTCAGACTGGGAATGAAAAATTATGGGGAGTCTTCATTGTTTTCTGTCCCCACCTAATGGGAAGGTGTAAAGAAGATGGAAGTCAGACCCTTCTTGAAAGGGTCTTGAAGGTGCAGAATAAAGAACAAGAGTTGACACAAATAAGCAATACAAAAATAATTTCAAAATAAAATTTAAAAAAATTATCTCAGGGTGATCAAACAGTCACACTCAAACTCAAACACAACTTCTCACAGAGATTTGGGAGTTGGCATCCTTGGAGATACTCAGACCTGACTGGACACGGACCTGACCAGCTAGCTTGAGTTGGCCCTGCTCTGAGCAGGAGATTGGACATGACTTCTTGATGTGCCTTGCAATTTACATGAAGTCATGATTTTGTGGTTTTATTTGTTTGATTTTCTTCTTCAGTACCTATATGTTTCCTTCCTCTGTCTAACCACAGAATCACAGAAAGGTTGATGGTGGAAGGGTTGCACAACCCTCCTCATTTTGAAATAATTCTTCAGTTTGCAACTATGAGTTGGTATAGGAAAGGGACAGGCCTAATTTAAGTTTTACCAGGAAAAAGATGTAGTCAAAAATTCAGATTTATATTTGGTGAGGGAACAAACTTTTGAGCACCAGAACATAAGGATATGCACAAGACCATGGGTTAGTATGGAGCTGTGGAATGAGTTACAGGCTAAAATTAGGTGAGGTTGCTTTTCTCAGAGGCTTCTACTTAGAAAAAAAAATACCGATTCCGGAGGTGTTTCAGAACAGCAGTCATTTAGGTATGATCTTAGACAGGAATCTTATGGAAGAGATGTAGGACTTTCAAATACATTGCCTAAAGAGTTTGTTCAGTATAAAGTGTTATGACCTGATATGCAATATGGATATGAAACTCACTGTGGAGATTGAGGGTGTTGAAAAGAGGAGTCAATATTAATTTTATGCATATTGTATACCTAGACTCACAAGTACTACACACAAGCCCTAGATCTTCTCAGTAGTGTCAAACAAATACCCTTAAAAAGCTTTTGTCAAGATCTTATTGTTACCTTTACCTACACTGGATTCTCTGACTCACCACAAGGGATCTGGCATGAGATGAGGCCAAGATGCTATTGATGCTAGGTAGTGTGGACCTACCTAATATAAGCAAAACAGGAAGAAAAAAAAAAAATAAGCCATCCATTTTTCACTTTCACAGAATAAATCAAGTTTATTGTATTTTGTTGTACAACCACTTTGTTTCTTTTCTTTACTCAGTATTATTTAATTCCTGTGTAGTCACTGCTGTATAAAAGCAAGTAACTCTCATCAAATGTAATAGTACTGCTTTTACATTTATAGTACTATAAACTGTAACAGCTACTTAGTGTTGATATATATTCTCAGACACCTCTGCAGACTTTTATAAGTTAAAAAGATTGCATGTCTGGTAAAATGAAGACTTAGTGAATATAAAAATGCCACCCTGTTCTATAAACCAAGTTTGCCATTTGCAGTATATCCTGCAGATACTTCTCATGATATTACTTATAAAAACCTTCTTTGTAAGGTTTCAAGGAAGAAGGAAAAAGTAGGTAAACATTCCTTCCTCACTTCAAAATATGGTTGCTAAATAATGAGCAACTAGCAATCCTCCAATTTCATGAGTTATGCAAAATTTTTATCCTTTCTGCTGAAATTATTGAATGAGATACATAACTGCAAGTATCCGTCATTATTCTTGCAGATACTTCAACTGAGCATAATGCTGGATATGATAAAATTTAGTTCTCCTTTCTCATGTAGTTCAAGGTATCAATTAAAAACCTTTCACAATAAATTTCAAAAAAGACTAGACTAACAAAAATATTCTCATCTTAGTTCTGTGAGCAGTGTTAAAGCAAAACCTTTGAAGACACACAGGTAGTAGAGAATAAGTGGAGGTAGTGGTGGATAATTAGGAGAGCCTTCTAAAGAATTAGTGATGTTCCATGTGTTGGGTACATTTTCTGCCCTTCCCAGCAATCCAGCCTATATCATCATGGCTAGACTTCGTGAATGAAGATTAGAGAAGGACTCTACCCACGCTTTCTACAAGCACGTTGATGGATAAAAAGGCCAATGCGAGACAGACATGTCCAGTTGCAAAAGGCACAGCAGAAAGTCTCCTTAAGTGGTATGGGCAAGACTCGGTTCTTTCTGTGTTGTCTTTTCTCCTCAGAAATGATTCTGCGTGTGATCTCAAAAGAAGCAGCAGCATTATGCATGGTGTGTCTCCAGGCCTCCCGACTGGAGGCCATAGTAGACCAATGATGATGATCAATATGGCCAAGGCTGAGATGTTGTTTCAGGGAGTCCTTGTATCTCCTCTTCGGGACTCCTCTCTTGCGGCAGCCAGTGGCAAGTTCGCCATAGAGTACAATCTTGGGGAGGCGGTAGTCCTTCATCCTGGAGACGTGCCCTGCCCAACGCAGCTGTGTTCTCAGCAGCATGGCCTCAGTACTCGTGACCTCTACCTGTTCAAGGACAGACGCATTAGTCACATGATCAGTCCAGTGGATGTTGCGGATTGAGCAGAGGCAACGCTGATGGAAGCGTTCTAAGAGTCTCAAGTGGTGGTGGTAAATGACCCATGATTCGGACCCATAGAAAAGCATAGACAAAACAACGGCTCTGTAAACACTAATCTTTGTACTTTTCTTCAGGTGTTTATTACACCAAGCTCTTTTACAGAGTCTCCCAAAAGCTCTATATGCCTTTGCTAGCCTGTTGTCTATCTCTTTGTCAATTTTACCGTCCGAGGAGATGATGCTTCCCAAATAAGTAAACTGCTGGACTGACTTGAGCTCTGATTCACCAATGATGATATGGGGATGATGGAAAACTTCCTGAGGTGAAGGTTGGTAGAAAACTTCTGTCTTCTTCAAGCTGACTTCCAGCCCAAAAAGCTCAGCAGCCTCTGCAAAGCTGCAGAGCTGCTTCTGTGTAGGCGGCAAGGCCGGCATGCTTTGCCCTTCCCAGTAATCCAGCCTATATACAGTCAAGTGTACAGCTGTTAACACCATAACTGGCTGACGCTACATAAACTTTTTACTTCAGGGAAAATGAAGACCAGGAAAACCTCTTCCAGTAAGCATTTCTGACTGTTGTAGGCAGCTTCCCCATAGCTCTTCTAAATCACTAGTGATCAAATTATATCTGCCTTGAGTGCTAACTGTGTGGGAGGTACTTTACACGTTCCAATGTAACCGATAAAAACAAGGTACATAGATAAAAGGGAAAAAGGAAACTCAGTGAGAACATCAGCAACCTGGATTCTGCAAACTAACAGTTAGGAATAACAGAACAATGCTTAGAACAGCACTACTGAAAGACAATATATTTATATGGCATGTATGTATATTGGAGACTATAAAGTTTTACCTCTTATCAACTGTGACTTAATTCAAATTGTTCTAGGTCTACAAAAATGCAGTGAGATGATAGAAACTTAAATGAGAGGCAAAAGCACAGTAGGAAAAAACCCACCCAAACAGAGAGAAAAAAAAAAAATTGCTTTGCAAAGGCAGATGTTTAAAACTGTGTGTAGGGAGGAAAAAATGTGAAAAACAGTTCAAAATTGAGAAGTAGATTAGAACTACTTTTAACATTTGTTTATAGCTGCTTAAGAGAAAATAGGGCAAGACATGAAAATATGTTAGGGTCAAAAGTGAAGTGTAGGAGATCTAGAATGATGGAGAGGTGTTCATGTGGGAAAAGGAAACCTGAATTTGCTTCCAAAAAGGGATAATAATTAGGGGTAGAAAGCAGTTGATTGAAGTACAAGGGAGGGAGAGGAGGAGGAAATCTGGCTATGAAATTTAGACAGATTGGACATGTGGGAAGTAAGGTATGAAGTGTAAAGAGAGGTCGTACTTGCATTTACACCTATAATTGCAGATGTTGAGTGATAACCTCCCATTAAATAGTCTTAGTAGTAACAGGAAAAGCTAAATAAGCAAATGATAGGGATTTTTAGTGGGATCATGGAAAAGAAAGAGACATGATTCTAACGTTTCCACCACTTTTTCCTTTTTTTTTTTTTTTTTTGGCAAAAATATTGAGACTATGATTATATAGTTACCTCCTATGACCACATAACTTAACATGCTGTTTCAGAAATTCTTTTGTTACTTGATGGTGTTCATGTGATTGTCTCCAAGACAATAACCTTTAGAATTATTATGTAAGTGCAGCTAAATCTGGAAATCATTACTCACAGTAGGTCAAGACTAAAATGGGCTTGGATATTGAAAGTCCCTTAACAGTCACGAGAGATGAGACTTATAAAAGAATGTAGACTAGAATTAGATATCAACGTTTTTTAAACTAAGACTACTCACAAGGCACTGGACACAAAGTCTGGTCAGAAGCAGTACAATGGCATTTCTGAGCTTGTATCTTCCTTAAGAATTTGGTGCTAGACACTGTTAAGTCATTAATTCCCTTGGGAATATTTTAGTATAAGCAGTAAAATTCCAGAAGACACCTGCTATCTGAGTAGCAAATCTGACCATGTTCCAAATAATGGTCAAAAGCTTGGCTTGCCCATAATAGGACTGAAGTCCTCTTATGGATTACTGTGGCCTAAAGGCCTTGATTACCCTAATTTTGGCCCTGCAGTGGTAATGTTATTACCTTTTGCTTCATCGTAAAAATAACTTGACTGTTGTTCATATATTATAATCCAAAAGGTGTGAAATTGTCATAGTTAAAGTAGAGTTTGTATTTTATTCCCTTTTTCCAACAGCTTTGGAAAAAACTGGTCCTTTGAGAGTTAGCCCCTCGGCACAGCCAAGCGGGAGAGCAGGGGAGAAGAACCGCATACCAGTCGTCCTGGCTGCAGAGCAGAAGTGGAACTCTCTCCATGTTGGACTATGTGGCTCGCTGGAGGGGAAGATAGAAAGAGATACAAAGAGAGACAGACAGAGACTGTTGGAGTCACACCCGGGAGCCACCACTACACTGGCACCCTGCCCCGCACCCCTGCCTGGGACTTCTCCAAAGGGAGTCTCTGAGACTCCTCTGCCGCAGCCAGAGAGAAGATGAAAGTAAAACTAACTGTGGCTGCCATGCTGTTTTGCAGTCTCTGCCACTGGGTACACAGCACCCAGCAACACACACCTCAGTTGCTGCCACCAAGCTGGAAAGGATCTGAGCTCAGTCAAGCGTCACCGAGAAAAGGCTGCTCTATCTCACAAATCCTGCTCCACAAAATAGCACCCTGGACTCTCTGCTGAAGGGAAGATGCCCAGATCCGTCTACTGCTCCAGGGCTTTTGCCCCACCATTTGCCATTTCTGCAGTCCCCGCAGGCTATGACTGTTGCCACCCGCCTCCGGAGAGAGAGACAGAGAAAAGGGGAGAGAGCCTTCACCCATACTACTGTGGCCAAAATGGATAATTTCACCACCTTCCCAGAACACCATATTGCCTGTATTAAAACCCCTAAAAATGTTTATCATTCAACAACAGCAGCAGTAGTAATAGTAGTACTTGTAGAAGTAGTAGTTAGTAGTTGTAGTAGTAGTATTTGCATTTAGATTTCTACCAACAGTCTAGCTCCACCTGCTGAAATGTTTTATTTGACTAAGTTCTTGCCATTAAATTTTGGACAGTTTTCCTTAATACTTTGGGACACTTTTTATTCTTGATTCAAGACCGCAATATTTTGGTGTTATACATTTGATGTAAAAGGCTACTGACTGGATTAAAATCCTTTTTGTCCTTCAGACTTTACAAGGAGCCTGAATATTAAGCAAGGGCCATGATGAAAATTCTTGGTGTATTGCTTTAGCTCTTGTATATTAATTCCATTATTTTCATACACTTCTCTCACAGTCTTTAAAGAATATTTTAATTCCAAAGATAGAAATAGTAAATGTTATAACAATACCATACAGAATATTTTTCTATAATATTTCTTTTATTTTGAAGGAGAAGAGAGTTTAAAAATAGCTTTTCTCTTTTACCATAAACCAGCTATGCAGCAAGAAAATCAAGGACAAACCACTGTCTTTATACTACTTTAATGACACAGCATTTCAATATCAAGTATGGTAACTCATATGCAAAAAACTAGTGTATAAAATACACTAGTCACTGACTGACCAAAAAAAAGTTCAGCAATATAGAAAGCATAAGTTAAAAAAATAGATATCATCAATATTGTTTGAAAGTACAAAAGGGCATAATTTATACCAAAATGCTATTAAACCATTATTTAAAAATTTCCTCAGGTGAAAACAGTGCCTGAGGAAGTGTTTGCTTCTGCTCTTCACATTTAAGCTTGCAAGCAGTACTTTGAGATATTTCTGTATGTTTTGTTGAAATTGTCTAATAAATCTTGACTTACTAACTTCTTCAGAAGCAGGTCATTCAAACAGTGTGGCTAAGTAAGCATAATGTCCTAGGAGTTGTGTTGACTTTGTAAACTTCAGACTCAATGTCAGATTAGCTAAATCAGCCAATGCAGTCATGGCATTTTAGCTACTGCAATACCTCCATTAAGAATTAATTTAGTGGTGTTTGTTTTCATGAAAACTAATTACTTATCTTTAACTGGGACATTTATGAAAGCATTCGTATTTGATTTAAATATGGATTTAGATGCTGATTATTTTTCAGAGTGTGAATTGATTAGTATTTGCAACAGCTCTGTCTGCTTGCAAAGACCTGTGCAGACTTTTGCCACCAGCATTTGGAAAATCTTTGTTTGCATAATGTACGGATTTCATGCTGATTCCTAAAGAATTATCTAGGTACACAGCAGTGATTTTGCATGATACACAACTCCAATGGCAAGAAAGGATAACAACATGTTTACAGACATTCTCTTTCTTTTAATTCTTTGGATGAAGAATTAGTTCTTTTCTATGGAAGCCAAGCTCATACAAAAGCTCTGAATGTACTCCAATTCTTTATCTAGTAGAACTTAATCAAATGTCTCCAAAATACTTCCACCAGGATTTCCAAATAACTTTTAACTAAATTATAATCCCTAACCAATTATTTTTCATATTTCTGTAACCCCAAGGTACTCAATCAGAATCAGATTTCCATTGCCTTCAATTCTAAGATGAAATACCTCCAAGAATGCCAAAGTGCAGCAACTACCACAGTCATCACTAGAATGAGACATGCAAGTCCCTTCTTGAAGTAAAGGAGATCTTAGAATAAAGGTGTTTTCCTCAAAATTTTCTACGGCTTTTCTGGGTTTTAGGAGTCTATACTTAAGCACCTCGAGATATCACGTGTTTAACCTGAGGTTGTATTTTTGAGAAGAAAAATGGTAACAACTACCTTACAACTGCACATCCTTTTGTGAACACAGCCTTTGAGGTTGAGTAACATTTGATATGAAGCCTATGCCAAAATGAGAACAACCCAGTTTTCTAAGACTCATCTGGAGCAGTAGTAATGGACCCTTCCCTTGTCTGATTTCATTGTTCTGTGTGTCTGACTGCAACTTCACATTTTATAGAAACCTGCTTCTTATTTGAAGATGTCACTGTAAAAAGTGAAGAGGCACTGGTATTCCTATATCATTTCTGCCCATGAGACATATAAAAGGGTGAAATCCTAATTTGGCAGGCCAATATTAAGATTTTGCAATTGAAATGGGGAAAAGAGACTATTTAGAAGGTTATGTAGTGACAAGACAAGGGAGGAAATGGTTTTGAAGTGAAAGAGAGTAGGTTTAGACTAGATATGAAAAAGAAATTCTTTACTGTGAGGATGGTGAGGCACTGGAACAGGTTGCCCAGAGAAGCTGTGGATGCCCCATTCCTTGGCATGTTTAAGGCCAGGTTAGATGAGGTTCTGAGCAATCCAGTCTAGTGCAAGGTGTCCCTGCTTATGACAGGGGAGTTGGAACTAGATGATCCTTAAGGTCCCATCTAACACAACCCATTTTATGATTCTATGATTCTGTGATTCTATGATTCTATGATTCTATGATTCTATGATTATTATGTCAACCATAGCAGTGTTTATAATGATTTTTAAAAATGTAGTCTTCTTTGTATATTTTATTTAATACAAACTGAAGATCAGTACAACCTGAGTGTTCTCATGATTGAAAGAGAAAAATATACATTCTATGAAACATTCACAAAATTTGTCTCGTTCATTCTTTTTCCATCAAGAAGGAACATAGCTATATTTATTTTGGGAATATTCTGGGAAAATATATTTTCATTTGTAATTAGAGAAGAGAGAATATAAGAAAATATTACTAAATTTTCTAAACTTATTTTTAGATTATCTCCTGCAATCTGTGTTTTTACATAGGTATCACTCCCAAGGGTTCTTTAATTCTTTTTTTTTTTTCATTTATAAATATTAAAGGCTGCATGCAATCAGAGAGCAAAAGCAATATTCTGTGAAAGGTGACCATAGTCCCAACAGCAAACCGTTATTATTAAATACATCAAGTGACTAGTGAGAGACTAGATGTTATTTTCCCAAATGAGTTCTTGAATAACTGCAAACAGATTTCAAATTCTAAGAACCATTTCATGCCCTTGAACATTAACCTTTCTAATAACAATCCAGTCTTCTTTATTTCAAGACATGATTTCAATTTGTAGACAATATGCCAAAAAGAAAAAAAGCTAAGTTAATTTAATAAGTGTTATTTCAATTTATTTTTGTTCAACTGAATTCTCTGGTAACTTAAAATAAGATGATTTCTAGGTCAAAATCATTAGTACCACAGTAGATAGGAATAAAAAAAGGGTCCTTTTCTTTTCACACAAATTACATTTATTTATTTTTACTAAAGCAACTTGAACATCATCTGCCTGCTCCTTAGAGAGAAAGTAGCCTGACAATTAATGATCTGAAGTTGATAAGAGGGAATTTTTCCTAAAGGTCTGAGTTCAAGTCAAGAATATACTTCAAGTAATTTCTTTTCAGTTCACAATCCACAAGGTTCATCGAGTCCAACTCCTGGCCCTGCACAGAACCATCCCCAAGAGTCACACCATGGGCCTGAGAGTATCATCTAAACACTTCTTGAACTCTGTCAGGCTTGGTGCTGTGACCACTTCCCTGGGGAGCCTGTTCCAGTGCCCAACGACCCTCTGTGTGAAGAACACTTTTCTAATATTCAACCTAAACCTTGACACAATTTCAGGCCATTTCCTTAGGTCTTGTCACTGGCACTACAGAGAAGAGATCAGTGTCTGACCTTCCTCTTCCTCTCAAGAGAAAGTTGTAGACTGCAATGAGGTCTCCCCTCAGTCTCCTCCAGGATGAACAGAACAAGTGACTTCAGCCACTCCTCATACGGCTTTCCCTCAAGGCCCTTCACCATCTTCGTTTTCCTCCTTCGCATGCTCTCTAATGGCTTAATATCTTTCTTATATTGCAGTGCCCAAAACTGCACACAATATTCAAGGTGAGGCTGCACCAGTGCAGAGCAGAGAGGGACAATTCCCTCGCTTGACCAGTTGGTGATGCTTTGCCTGATGCCCCCAGAACATGGCTGTCCCTCCTGGCTGCCAGGGCACTGCTGACTCAATTCAACTTGCTGCTGACCAGGACCCCCAGATCCCTTTTCACAGCACTGCTTTTCAGCATCTCATTCCCCAGGCTGTATGTACATCCAGGATTGACCCATCCCAAGTGCAGAATCTGGCATTTTCCCTTGTTGAACTTCATATGGTTGGTGATTGCCCAGTCCTCTAATTTGTCGAGGTCTCTCTTCAGGGTGTCCCTGCCTTCAAGGAAGTCAACAGCTCCTCCCAGTTTTTTGTCATCTGCAAACTTCCTTAGTATCCCTTCCAGACCTGTGCCCAAGCAAGGCATCACGAGCCGGTCAAGGAAGGTGATTGTCCCTCTCTACTCTGCAGTGGTGCAACCTCACCTTGAATATTGTGTGCAGTTTTGGGCACCACAATATATGAAAGATATTAAACTATTAGAAAAGTATACCACAGCAGCCATGTGGCCACACCCCACCAGGCAGGGCCTCTGACCTACTGGCCATTCTGGTTCTCCAGAACAGGGTGAGGTGCAGTTTCTTACTGTCCCTGACAATCTGAGTCTTGGTTAGGGGCTCCAGGAGTTGGGGTGGATTGAAGTTTTCCTGGGCTACTTTTGAGTGGCAGCTGCTCTGGGGCTTCCCCATGTGGCTCCAGGGGCCTGCCATGAGGGATACAATGCCACCTCACCTCCATGAGGTTCAACCCGTCCCTTCCCCCTACAAACACATTCATGCACCTCCCCCGAGGTAGTTCTGACCAAACAATTACTGGTCTGGTGTCCAGCAAGAGGATCCAAAGAAGTCACTTGCCTTGTTCAGCCTGGAGAAGAGTAGAATTTATATGATATAATTCTTAGAGCTCAAGCTCTAAGCCTCTGAAGAGGGACCCCATCGGTTGATTGTTAATGGATTTTATAGTCTCTACAGGTCACTTGGTTTCCCAATGGCGCTTCGGCTCATCCAACCCTGTTTGCAGAGTCTAGGGTCTTCTCTTCTGATCTGCTTTCAGTCTCCAGGCACTTTTTTCTCTGTGTCTTGAGACATTTCCTTGCCTTTTGTTACAAAATATCCTGTAGTTGAGGTTTAACTTATGAATCTTTACCTCCCGTTTACATTTTCTTAGATAAAACTCAAGACTAAAATACTATTCATACAGCCTAAGTCTTCATTTGCTTTCGACACTGTTGCTAAGTTCTGGCGCATTTTCTCCTCTCTGCACAAAACTATGGCTTTACCATACAATGATATGGAAAAAAAATTAGCCATGGACACATGATCTTGAAAAAAAATGTTGTAACAGTTAAACCAGGTAAAACAAAGCAGCGGTCATGTCAAGAAAACTTCATACAGATTACATATGACCAAATTCAGCTCTGAGGCCTTGAAAAATCATTACAAAAGCTGTGGTCTGTTACTGGCCGTGGTGATGAGGGAGCTGTCCAAAGAGCTCACCAAGCTGCTCTCCATCATTTACCAACAGTCCTGGCTCACTGGGGAGGTCCCAGATGATTGGAAGTCAGCGAATGTCACGCCGATCCACAAGAAGGTCTGAAAGGAGAACCTGGTAAACTACAGATCTGTCAGCCTGACCCCAGTACCTGGCAAGGTTACGAAGCAGGTCATCCTAAGTGCAATCACACAGCACCTACAGGATGGACAAGGGATCAGACCCAGCCAGCACGGGTTTAGGAAGGGCAGGTCCTGTCTGACCAACCTGATCTCCTTTTATGATCACATGACCCACCTGGTGGATGAGGGGAAGGCTGAACTGAGGAAGGCTGCTGAGGTGCTGGAGCAGGTCCAGAAAAGAGCAATGAGGCTGGTGAAGGGACTGGAGCACAAGCCCTATGAGGAGAGGCTGAAGGAGCTGGGGTTGTTTAGCCTGGAGGAGGCTCAGGGGAGACCTCATCACGGTCTACAACTACCTGAAAGGAGGTTTTAACCAGGTGGGAGTTGGTCTCTTCTCCCAGGCAACCAGCAGTAGGACAAGAGGGCATGATCTTAAGCTCTGCCAAGGGAAATTTAGGTTGGATATTAGGAAGAACTTTTTTATGGAGAGAGTAATCAGGCATTGGACTGGGCCGCTCAGGAGGTGGCGGATTCTCTGTCCCTGGAGGATTTTAAGGAGAGAGACTGGATGTGGCACTTAATGCCATAGTCTAGTAACCACAGCGGTGCTGGATCAAGGGTTGGACTTGATGATCTCGGGGGTCTTTTCCAACTCGATTAATTGTATGATTCTATGATTCTATGATATGATATATTAGAACTCATTTGTTTCACATTGTTTAAACAAAATCAGTACTGAAATGGTGATTTTTAGACACTCTACATAAATCTGACTCTTTAGCCTTGCAAAAAATAAGTGGCATGAAGAAGCATCATCCCCCCCCATAGCTGAAGCAATGTTTGGGTTCTTGTATTTTAAGTGACCCACTGGTACTTTCACCTCTGGGTGTTTTTACCTCTAGGTACACATCTCAGTTTATATTTCAGATCATACTATTTTACCACTGAACATTTTGCAACTAATAAATGATTTCTGCCAGAAAAAAAAAAAAGCAATATTATATTTTTCCATAAAATTTCTGCATTCTGGAGAACTCTCCAATGTATAACAAAAGTTCATAATGGATATTGCATACTAAATGTATGCCTGTAACACAGAGATTATGTGGAAGTAATCTTTCGCATAATACACAACAGTGTGATTCTAATGCGACAGGGACATTTATTGTGACATATTTCAATTAATGAACCTTGTTATAAGGGACTTCTCAATAGTTCCCAGATTGTCTGGTTAATAACGGAGGCATTGTACAGTGCATTGTGGATAATACCATCAGATTCTCAACATCTAAAAAATTATATTTCATGTCAGCCTTTATTTTTATATTTTTGAAAAAGTATATTTACATGTATTTGTCAATACTTACCATGATTTTAGAGATAGGAATAATCAATTGGACTATGTTTGTACAGAAAACATCCTGAGGAGATGATATTTAGGCAGCTCAGTGAAGTTAGGAATCAGAATCTGATTTTTATTTAAGATATTCCTTAGCTTTAAATTATATACAATTAATATACAGTATTTTCAATGTTGTATGCAAATTGTTTTAGTTATTTTATTAAAAAAAGCTAAATACCTCATAATTCTGTAGTATTATGAACCACAGTTTTAAACATTGTTATTAATAAATAATACCTAAATAAAACTTGAGGTAATAGAAATGCTTTGTCTTTTACAGAGAAAAATCAGTGCAATTCTGAGTGGATTAAAGCATTTAAATCCGGATCTTGATTCACACAGCAGATTCTGAGTTGGAAGGGACCCACAGGAATCATCAAGTCCAACTCTTATGTGAATAACCTGTACAGGGATCAAACCCACAACCATCATTCACACCATGCTCTAACCAACTAAACTAATATCAGGGTGTGATTCCATCCCTTTAGATTTCTGGTTAGAAAAGAAATGCACTAGAAAGAAGAACAGATGGCTCTGAAAATACCCCCCCATTACAAAGATTACAAAGCATTCTAAACATTCTTACCAAAATCTCTAAGGTTGTTGCTTCTTAATTATTTTTCTGGTATAAAGAGAAGTTGTGTTAGTATGCCAAAAGCAAGTATATTGTATAACATTAAAAAAAAAAAAAAGCTATCTTCCCAAATCTTTATTGCTGTCTTTTAAATATGAAATTAAAACCTCTTGGTCAGCTAACACAAATATATGGGTTTTATTTTTACAATTGATATCAACCATGTTTTATTCCTTTATGGTTCTTACCACATGATAAAATTATGGATTAAAATTTGCGTTCATTGCACTTGCTGCTTCTCAGTTTTATACATTATCCACAAATATACTTCATTCCACTTACAATTAGAATAATATAACACTGCCATTTTTTTCTCTCTGAGGAAAGGAAGCAATTTGTACTTTTATAAGCACTAATAAAAACATTTTACTGCTGAATGATTCTAGCAATCCTATTTGATGTTTACAAGCTGTTTTAAAGAAAGAGTGGTTAGTAGTTGGTCAATGTTATCACTCTTCATAAGCCATCTGGAATGTATTCTATTTCTTATTTAAAGTATTTGACATCCACCCAGAAAAACATGCCTGGAGAAGCTATGAAAGTTTCCTTTGCTATAGATCTTTAGACAGGCTCATCTTCAACGAGTAGACATCAGTTTAAACTTGGTCAAAACCACAGCTATCCTATAATGCCCTGCAAGTTTCAGAGGATGAGAAAAAAGAACATAAACTAAGCCTTGCTTTGAACTAGATCTGCATTTATTCCTTTCATCTATGTTCACTGACATAATTTATTTTGCTCTAATTTTCCACACTTCCAATGCTGAAACTGAAACGTGGAGCTTTAAGTGTGTCAATTTTTGCACTAACAACAAGAATAATTTTTGAGTTTCCCTCTTAGCTTGATGAAATCAGTGAGATCCACAAACCCTTGACTGTAATTACGTATGACTGATGATACAACTGCAGATACAACTACTAAATTTTGAGTGTCCAGAGTTCAATGATAGTGATGACAGATGAGTACTTATAGGTAAGAATCAGGGGGAAGGCCAACAAGGTAAATATCGTGGTGGGAGTCTGTTATAGACCATCCAACCAAGATGAAGAGGCAACTGGGAGAAGTTTCATAACTGCTAGACTTTGTTCTTGTGGGAGACTTCAACTTACCAGATGTCTGCTGAAAGTATAATACAGAGAGGAAAGAGTCTAGGAGGTTCCTGGACTGATATGATGCTTGGAGACTGTCTTGGGCATAGAAAATATGTAATTATCAATAATTTTCTATTTTCAGGGAAGTAAAGAGTGGGGTCCACAGAACTGCTACCTTGGACTTCTGCAGGGCAGACTTTGTCCAATTTATGAACCTGGTTGACAAAGTCCCTTGGAGGCATCCCTAAAGGGCAAAGGATGCCTGAACCTGGAGGATGGTGGTGAATGGAGTTAAATCCAGTCATTGTCTGGTCACATGTGGTATTCCCCAGGGCTCAGTACTGGGCCCAGTTCTGTTTAATGTATTTATCAGTGGTCTGGATGAGAGGAGTGAGTGCACCCTCAGTGAGTTTGCAGGCAACACCAAGTTGGGTGGGAGTGTAGGAAGGCACTGCAGACGGATCTGGACAGGCTGTACTGATGGGCTGAAGACAACTGTAGGAGGTCCAACAAGGCTGTATTCTGGGCCTTGCCCTTTGATCACAACAACTCCTTGCAGCCCTCCAAGCTTGTGGAAGAGTGGCTGGAAAACTCCCTGGTCGTAAAGGACCTCAGGGTGCTGGCTGACAGCAACCAAACGTGAGCCAGCAGTGTGCCAAGGGGGCTGTAAGGAATCAAAGAGCACAGTTGCCTGTCTCAAACACTGTCAAGGCCACAGAATGAACCTGCCATAAGATTAGCCACCACAGCAGGAACAGGCCACTATCTTAGAGGTCTTTTCAACATAAATTATTCCAGAGTACTATAGTTCTACAATATATGTGTAAATTTCATTGAAGTCAATGAGAAGACAATATGATTTAATATATAAAAATAGAATTTGGTTTTACACTGAACAAATTTTAAACTAAATAAACATTTGGCATTGTGTAAGTAAGGTTAATAGCAAAGGTTCATAAATTCACACTATTTCTGTGTTCTCAGCTTATTTTCATTGTTATATAAGAAGAACTGAAAATCCCAATTTATTCATTGCATAGAGAAACCAAATGAATATTTGTGATATACTAATTCCATTTGTTTTCGTATTATATAAGAATGCATTGAATTGTCTTGTAGTTTCAGATTTCTTTATGAGCCTGTGAAGACTGAGCCATTTATCTTCAATGAGTGTTCAACTGTTTGGTCTTTGAAGATCAAACATCAGCTTTAAGCTATATCCTTTCTATAATTTAAGCATAGTGTGATAAAATACAATTATAGAAGGTAATACAGAAAGCTATATTTAGGTATTGCATATGACTTTCTGAAGCAGCATAATCTAAGATATATCATTTGCTTGGATAACCTAAAATATACCCACATTCAGATAACACGTAGTTGGTGCAGTGCAAAGAGAAGGAAGTTGCTGTACTAGAATTTGTAATGATTCAAGACTGCATGAGTAAAGATGTAAGCAGAATACACCCCCCCCACACACACACACACCCCGAGTTCTTTAAAAGACTAACTTATTTAACTCTTATTTACTATTATAACAATAATTGCTGATCTATTATAAGAGATATACATTACATATGATGCTTAGTTGCAGGAGGAAAATGTAATGAATGGCATATCAAAAGGCAAGGCTCTTTGCCTGCTGGAGAGAAGGAAGAACCTGGTGTTTGTAGGTAGTTGTTCTGATTTGGTGGGATATTCTTAGCCAGGGGGACAATGCTGAAACAGTTCCTCTCTGTTCTTTTAATCTCATTTTGTAGGAAACATCCTTGTTACTATCTATGTATATTTACCCTATACAGGGCATTTTATTTATGTTGTATTCATGATCTCCATTCTCCCTGCTACTTGTTCTACTGAGTTTATTTCCTTATTACAGTTTATTTCCTTAACTGACCAAGAACTGAACAACTGCGATTTGTGTTTCAACTCTGGGGGTCCCTGATGCCATCCTATGATTGCACTTCCAGGATTTCCTGCTACAGTATCCATTGACAAAAAACTCCTGGGCATTTTTCAAAGATAAAAACTACTTTAAATTATTTTACTGCCTCACTTCTATGATGTTTCCCCTGGTATTTGCAGAAAGAATTGGACTATCATGTGAAGCAACAAACCCAGAAATAAAAGCAGTAGATATTTTTCTCAATCTATTCTCCCTTTCTCCCACTCATTAATTAGCTTCAGCATTGTCTAAGGTTGCTTCAGAAACCAATCCGTTATCACATTACTTTATGTACAAACTGCAGTTTCAACTAGCCATGGAGGAAAATAACTAATTTCACTGTATGTAGTTTAGAATGGACATGACTTTGGTGAGATTAAACTTAATTTCTAAATTACAACTGTAGGAAAAGTTATTATTTAATTTTATTTGCCATGGGTTTCTGCTCTGTATCTAATAACTTGGGAAATTTTAATTTCTGCACAAGCATATTAAGTTAACTTGTATGCAAATTAATCTACAGAAATCTACTTTTTACATAAGTCATACTTCTGAATTTATTATAAATACATTTTTTGAAAAATGGGGAAAACAAGTGGCAAAATTATCTCAGCGTCAGATTTGAAGTGGGTTATGTGTATATGGAAAAGCATAAAAATTAATTTTTGCCTCAAAGGAGAAAGAAAAAAACCCTCTTCCTCTACCACAAAATAAATTGTAAAAAAGCATCTGTCTTTTATACTAAACTGAAGAGCTAAGCAGGTTCAGTTGTATGTACTATTCTTATTTTGTAGTGGTGTATTACAAAAGATGTCTTCACACATGCACATTTAAAAAGTTTATGTATGTATATGCATAGTTAACACATAAAGTCTTCTGAATTGGTAAACTATCATCTTTGAAAGAAGCAGAGCACATCCTACATGATTCTGGAGAATATAATTCCCTCTTCAAACACAGCAACAACAAGAAGCACAGAACAAATTGCAGAACACATCTCAGTCCAGAATAAGAAAGCAATACTTGATTGTGCTGTTGCCAGAGGCAGCTTGGTTTATTTCTCATAATAAAACAGTGCAGATAATATTGCAGTGGCAAGGGTCATTTTCACAATGTGAAATTCCTTCTTCATCTGATGTCAGTGTCTTCACCAAAATCCCTGATGTGAAATTAATTCTCATTGTGTCATCAGCATTTAATGATTCTTTAAACATATGGGGTAAATTTTATCCCTATACAAAGGGCAAGCACAGAGGTTATACAACACTTCAGTACTGAGTCACAGAGATTTTAAACACATGCAATTGATATATTGAAATAGTTCTACACAACAGCACATAAGCACATATAAGCACATAAGCAAACATCTCAAATATGCAGAAGGAAGAGCAAGATTTAAGCAACTGGTTTAATTAGACTAAAATTATTATAAGACTAGCAAAACTCTTGGGAACATTTTAGCAGTAATGCATTACTGAAGACATTCCTTCCCTTTGTATTGACTGCCACCCAACAGCAGGTGATTGTACTGCCCTTCCTCTGTATGTCTTCTGTATTTGTGGTCCCATGCAGAGCCATATGACTTTCTGTTGTACCCTCAGCTGCAATCTCCTTGTGTGACTGACAGATACTGTGTATGGAAGTGTCCTTCCTCCAGGACTATGACCCTGATGTGTTAGATTGTTCCCTTCCAATGCGTAACCTAAATTTGGGGGGCATGCTGTAACTGAGCACAGGAGTTACATGTATTGACATGACAAGACTGATTTTAAAGGCCTTATTGGCTTTGAAATAGCAAATATCATCTATGGATGTTGAATTCAGATTCTGATTGGGGCACCTACACTTAGGTAACTAAATGAATACAAACTCATGGAAATCACATCTAAGTATCTACTTGAACCAGGTGTCTAAGTTTCAGTTCTGGCTTTTTCAGACAGCATGGTGTAGAAACAGGTGCCAGCAGTGGTTGCACATAGATATTAGTTACCTCTATATAATAATGTAGCTCCCTTAGTTACAAGAATAGAGGACTACCTTGAGTTTATAAGACCTGTCAATCACTAAAAAAAACGCAAACTCATGAGAACGAAAACAGTCATGCAGGATGTGAGCACGACAGTAAGAGGTGGTGCCAAATGACTCTGAAGAGGCTAGCAAGGAACTATCTATTTTCTACTCCAATTTGACCATTGCAGTCCTTGACGTAACTCACAGAAAGACTCACATCACTGGGAGAGACACTTCAGGGCTCTGAGGAAGACTTCAAGGCTGTGTGAGAAAAATGAACTGGAGAGACACTCAGGGGACCCACAGACTTGTGGGATCTAGCAGTAGATACTAGATACCATTTGATATTCCTAGGGCATCCCGGTTCATTTACAGCTGCCTGGGCAGAAGATACATTATTTTCCCATAACTTCTTTTTTTCTCTGTTAGAACTATGCAAACATTTGCAGACTGTAAGATTTCTCATGGCCTTTGCAGCAACCATATGGAGACAAAAGCATCTTCAGAAGACGTGTCCTTCAGTAGAACCAGCTGGAGGTCATGAAGGCCAATGCAGGAATTACGAAGTGTCACTGTGCAGTTATGTGCAGGCAACAAAACTGGTTTTTGTTGAGGGAGGTTGTAAATGAGCACTGCTTCCAAGAGCTCTGAATCTGGGAGTCCTTCTGGCCAGCTGCTGGAGACCAGCCCAGTGCTTGGAGACCCAGGGTTTCTGCCCAGGCTGAAATCTGCTGCCTTCCTGTTAGCTGGAGCATCTCACGTATGTTGAGAGGCTCAGAGAGATGCGACTGTTCAGCCTAGAGCAGGCTTAGGGGGGAATCTCATCAGTGTACATAAATACCTGAAGGATGTGCAAAGTAGACACAGTTAGGTTCTTTTCACTGGAGCCCAGCAACAGGACTGGAGATAATTGTCACACAGTGAAATGCAAGAGCTTCCTTCTGGTCACTATGAGGGTGACCAAGCCTGGAAACAGGTTGACAAGGAGGTTGTGGACTCTCTCACCTCGAAGACTGTCACCAAAAGCTGTTTGGACAGGGTCCTGGGCAACTTGCTTTAGGTAGTCCAACTTGAGCAGGGAATGCTGGATGATTCTAGAACTACAGGGCCATGCTTTGTTTCTGTGGATTGAATGACACCAAGTCGTTTGATGAAAAAACAAGAGTAGTCTTCAGCAGACTTCTACCATTATTCATTTCTGTTCTTCATACGTCAGCTTTATCATCATTTCCAGGAAGCGCTTTCAGGGAAGTATTCACTCTGGTAAATACACTTGCACGTGCACACACATGCACACACAGAGAATTGTCTAACAACTGCTTAATAATTCAGCTCAGAGTTTTTTTTAAATAGAACACGTCCATATTTAAGGAAATAGGCAGTTGTCCCTACCCAGGCTTTGCCATTAAATCGTTTTATTCAATCTACTATGGATAACTAGAAGGTGATACTGATACAACAAGCTTGTGACTCCTCTAAAATCAATTTTTATTCTAATCAGAACTGTATTTACATAGCCCAAATTGTCAATTCTAATTCTGCATTCATTAGTCCCAGTGTCCACAGGGGCAAAAGTTTTCCTGATGTATGTAATGTTTAGCTACTGACATGACTTTCCTTCACTGGTGAACAATAATTATTGTTGCTATATTATATAAATATTCTCTCTTCCCCAAAGAAAAAGGACAAACTTTTTCATTTAAAAACTTATTATGGGCATAAGGAAACATAATATACATATGGATTGAAACAATTAAATATCTCAGCAATTTAATATAAATACAATAATTACCATTAATCTAATTACAATAGTACTAATATAGTTCAAATTAGTACAGGAATGTCACATTAATAATACCTTAAATTTGTTACACAAGAAAAGGGACTAATGCCAATCTCTGGTGTTACACATCCCTAGCTGTGTCCCTGGGATACCTCAACTCATGGGAATGGTCTCACTCAGCCTCAGGGTGATGGGTGTTGCTGTGGGGGCCACTGCCCTTGGGGGTCTCAGGGTTCCTCTACCCTGCCCTGTGACATGCATATCTCCAAGAGGGGTCAAAAGAGTGATCCGGGAGACTACAGGCCTGTCAGCCTAATCTCAGTTCTGGAAAAAGTTCTGGAAGTTATGGAAGAGATCATTCTGAGTGTCAGTGCACAACATATGCAGAACAACATATGCAATCAAGCCCAGTAAACATGTAATTATGAAATGCAGGTCCTGATTGATCAACCTCATCAGAATCACAGAATATGTTGACTTGGAAGGGACCCACAAGGATCATCAAGTCCAACTCTTACATGAAGGGCCCATATAGGGATTAAACCCACTGCCTTGGCATTATCAGCACCAAGTTCTAACTAACTGAGCTAATCTCAGGGTCATCTCCTTCTGTGACAAAGTGATCCACTTAGTATATGAGGGAAAGTCTGTGGATGTTGATAGAATTCAGTAAAGCATTTCACACTGTTCCTCACAGCATCCCCCTAGAAAAACTGGCTGCTCATGGCTTGGATGGGTGCCCTCTGCAATGGATATCAAAAAAACTTGCTGGATGCCTGGGCTCAGAGAGTTGCGAATGGAGCTAAATCCAGTTGGCAGCTGGTCACTAGTCATATTCCCCAGATCCTGCACTTGGGTTGCAACAAACCCATGCATCACTACAGGCTGGGGGAGGGGTGGCTTGAGAGCTGTTCAGCAGAAACTTGGGGGTGCTGGTTCACGGTAGATTCAACATGAGTCAGAAGTGAGCCCAGGTGGCCAAGAAGGCCAGTGACATCCTGGCCTGGATCAAGAATAGCCTAGCCAACAGGACTAGGGAAGTGATCATCCCCCTGTACTCATCATTGGTGAGGCCATACCTTGAGTAGAGTGTCCAATGAAGGACAATAAGGCTTGTGAAAGGTCTAGAAAACATGAGGGACATGAGATTGTTTAGTCTCAAGAAGGGAAGGCTCAGAGGGGACCTCATCACTCTCTAGAACTACCTGAAAGGAAGTTGTAATGAGATGGGGGCCTATCTCCTCTACAGTGCCTGTAGTGAGACGATCAGAGGAAATGGCCTTAAATTAAACCAGGGGAGATTCAGATTAGGTATTAGAAAAAAAAAATTCACTGTTAGGGTTGTCAGGCATTGGATATAGGTTGCCCAGGGAGGTAACCCAGAGGTGTTTAAGAGGTGTCTGGATCTGGTGCTGAGTGATATGGTGTAATGGTTACAGAGGTAGTGCTGGATTGACAGATGGACTGAATGATTGTAAAGGGTCCTTCCAACCTTGATGATTCTATGATTCTATGACAACGGGCTGTTGTTAGTCCCACAAGGAGGACAGAGGACAATAGCAGTGATCTTCACCAGAGCTCCCTTCTGTGTTTTCTCAACTTACGATCCCCAAATATTGCTGGCAACTAGATCAGAAAAGCAACTCCTTCTTACTGTTTGAGAAATTGTTAGAGGTAATATGGAACTTCTCTATTTTCACTCATAAGTAATGGGATAGTTTTAAAGCACAAGATTATGGTTTCTTGATTTTGTTTAAGTAGTAGAATTAAAAATAAACATTTTTCCTTCTTTTCACATTTATTTTACTTAAACGACAATTTTATAAATGTCTTATGCCTGAAAATACTATTTTAATTTATAAGTTCTTTTAGTCCCTTTTTTACATTGTACATGTGCATCAACATGATTCCATTTGGTGTTTGTCAAATTCAAAAACCTCACTCCTCTATAAATAGTCACAAGTTTGGTGCAGTTTGCAGTTTGCAAATATTCATCCCGTCTTTTTTCTGCGTCATACTCATTTGACTCTATAAATAGCATAATAGGCATACAGTATAATGAATGGCAAATCTCTAATCTTATTTATTAGAAACTTCCTGCTGTGTATTTAGTCAAATGATAATAAACTGATGACTAAAACTGATATCTCATTACATTTCTTTGAGTATTGAAGTGCTGAAGTTGTGTTGATATGACACATTGAGTTTAGCATCATTTTTCTTACACTTACTTTGAGAAACATAAGATAATTCAGAAGATAATGTTAATTTAAAAAAAACCTGTCTTTGTAATAAAAAGACACTTTAAATACATTCCTTTTCACTCTGTAATCTGTACCATTATTCATTTGTCATATGAAGCATAAATGGATATTGATTTATAGAAAATGCTGTGTGCTTTGTTTTAGCTTACAGATTCCTGATTCATCTTTTTATCATTATTTGTTTGTGCTATTGCTCTAATTGAGACCATCAAAGATAATGAATCAGTAAATCCTACCCTGAAGAGGTGGGGCTGCTTCTAAACATAGTGTTTCACTATGAAACATGATTATTAAGCATCAACACCAGTGTTAATACTACTAGACAAATGTTATCAAGGTAAAGACTGCAAAATTGTGGCAATTGGTAGATCTAACTATAATTAAATGTTACAGAAATATACCTCTCCAAGATCGGTCTCTGCCATCTAACTGTGCTATTATTTTTTACAAAATCACTTCTTAGCAGACAAAAATTATTATAAGTCTTAATACTAATTGTCTTTTGACATTTCTGATGGCAAATACGAGAAGCATGAAAAAATTCATGGGAAGAGATATAGGTAAGACATGTCCTTTACTTATAAACCAATGAAATAAGAAATGGCCAGATTTCAGTGTAAATGACTCATAGTAATTTCAATGACGATGATCATACCTCAGAAACAAATGCCTTCATATGGTAGGCTGATAATGCTTTACAGGCATTCACGATGGTTAAATAATTTTGAGTTCTAAATCTGTAGCTGATAGCAGCTCAGACAAGATAGACTGTTTCAGTTATTCATCAGTGTATAAAGAATGTTTTTGTGATTTGTAGTTCGGGATATTTTGGCTTTTACAAGATTGATCACACTCACACACTTCAGTCTCACATATTTTTTGTTAAAAGGGAAACAAAGAAATTTAGACTTAATGTTTTTGCCCACTTTTATATTATAAAAAAAGAATTTGATAGTATATTTGACATATATATATGAGATTTTTTTGATTTGGTTTAATATTGATTGCATTAAAATACTGAAGAAGCTGTTGAAATGGCAATACATTTCTTATAACAGAAGAATTACAGAATCAGTTCCAAATGGTGCCTGTAAAAAATGCCAGAACCAAAACTGGATCATAAGGCATCTTTCTATCCCTCCTTGCATTTAATACCCATATTTTCATGGTGCAGCACAGAACAAATTAATATGATATGCTAGTATGTAGTTCTCTTCAGTTCTACTGAGATCAATAGTTATGCAAGAAATTATAGAAAGAAGTGCAAGTGTAATATACTGACATGGATGTTTGGGAAAGCCGAAAGTTCCTTTGGATACATTTTTGTTTTAACAGCATAGCACTAAATCACCACACAAAATACAGATCTGTAGAGAACTCATGCCTATTAGAAATATACAACATATTAGTAATATAATGAGAGTCTGTATTTGCGTTTATATGTAACCAATGAATATTTAATGAATGTACTACATTTGTAAATTGAGTGTAAACTGTGAACTATAACTATTTCTAGGATATAAGGAACTTTTTAATATGTTGCGTCAGTCTTCTTTGCAAGAAATTTTAAAAATAGTTGCCTTTCCTTTTGACTATTTGAAAGAAATATATATATGAAATCTTACATGTATGTATGATTTTCACTGTTATTCATTCTGATTTCTTCGGTCAGTCTATTTTTCAGTTTAAAAAGAGATATTGTTGCTACACGTTTCTACAAAAATGCAAAAATGTGTTTACTTAGGCAATATTTCCATGGAATCCTTATTGAAATATTTTTCCCCAGGTAAAAAGAAACAAAATACCTGAATTAAAGGCAATAATTAAATAAATGTCTATGAGAGAAAAATTTCTGAACAATAAAATGTGAAAAAAGTTTCAATGATAAAATAGGAAGTCACTTTCTCAGTCTGTCTATAGTTTGTGCTGTAAACAGCTTTGGGTTTTTCTTTTGCTGAAGACTGTAGGGTGATTCTGCTCACCTACCTTTGTCTACCAAAAGCAAGACAGATTAGGCATAAGTGATCCTCATGCAAAAAAGTTACATTCCTGATGTAAACAGGTTGTACAAGTACATATATGCTCACAAGACATAAATCTTCATCTTTTTAGGTAGAATCAATCAACACTTGAATGTAGATCTCTCTCCTTTAATTACTAATGGATCTAGATGAGAACTATCCCTTAAAGAACCATCCCTTAAAGTAGTCTAAGATAGTAATCAAAATTCTTTCTATATTTAATGAAAATGTACTGCCTCTTCCAGTTAATTCATCCTTTCTGTCTTAAACATTTTTTAGATTGAACTGAGTATTCCCTGCAACTAAATGTTTCTTTCTTTTGATTATAGATGGAATGTAGAAGAATTGGCATGGACAAAAGAAAAAATTAGACAAGATTGTTTACCCCCACAGTCATTTTTTTTTCTGGAAATTTCCATTTTCCTTCATCATCCACAGAAAAGTTACAAAGCTCCACCACAAATTTGAAGTATCAATAAAAATCTGGATGTTTATTTGGAGCTATGTGGAAAGAAAAAGACATCCATAAGGTTTATTCTGTATTTCAGTATTTTCTTACATTCCCATCTACCTCTTCCTCTGTTTTAGTGAGATGTGGCATGTAACTTATTTTGTGGTGGTGAAGCTACTATATTAGTATCTCAAATGGTCAGTTTTGCAAAATCAGTGATGTCAGTCCAGAAGCCTTGGAAGATTTAGAATCAGAAGATACTTGGCTTTTGCAAAGACTTGGAGATGATGTGAATTGCTCTGTGAGGTCATTTGACATAGAAGTATATACAAGTAAAGGAAGTTCAAACCAGCAAACACTTGGTCATCCAATCTGAATCTCCAATGCCACTTGCTTGTTCACAGACAAAGATGTATGTAAGCTCAGGGCTAAACTGTTCAAAAGCTGATGGATGTCTCTCTGAAACAGAGCTACAGGTGCTTTGCAGTACACCAGTTTCATAGGAGGAAGTCAAGACATGGGTGTGTTACATGAAATGGATACGACATGAGTGTGTCTAATGTTGGTCAGAAGTGTAAAGTACCCTGAAATGATTCTGGAGGAGCAAAATCAAGTTTCATGGAATCATAAAATCATAGAATATCCTGAGTTGGAAGGGACCCACTAGGATCATTGTCACGAGAAAAGGGGAGATTTCTTCGATCCTTAATGTGGAGTGATTTCCTTGACCCCTAGAGATTTATTTTTCCCTTGTGCACAGTCAATCTGTCAGCATCCTGTTATGGGGACCCTTCACCAAACAGTCCCAGTGGATAAGAGGGTGATCGAACTGCCCTTTTCAGGAGGCTAAGCCAACAGCATAAGGGAGACACCACAGTGGGCCATCCCACTTTATTTGAGTGTGTTACCCACTGCTGGCAACTGCTAGCACCTGTGAAGTACTCACAGTAACAGCTTACAGAATAACACTCTTGTTAATAGAAAATTGTGACTGGTTAGGGGTCGAAGATTGCCGGTGATAGTATTTGACTGCAAAAACAGATTTAAAGCAATATACAGACAAGCTCTATTCCCATTAAAATTATTCAGCATGCATATAGTTCTTACCCAATAGGTATCCCTACTGGGGACAAGGTAGGTTCATGCCATTGAGTGGTCCCAGCAGTTAACATGGAGTCTTTCCTAATTTTCCCCCATTCTCAACTTAGTTCTATACTATTTTTTTATGTTTAGGTGGAGCTTGAGTGACTTTAGTCATAAGTACTTTTGTATCTGATTGGTGTAAAATTATCTCAGTTCACTTTTAAAGATACCATTGAAAGAGCACAGGACACATGCCTGGGGAAGGGTGGTTGTACCTTGGAAGAGAGTAACTTTGGGATGGAGGTGTGCGTTAATGTTATAAATAGGCTTTAATGAACCAAGTTAACCTGAGGAGAATGATTTTGCCACAGTTCTTGGCTCAGCAGCAGGACATCTTCTTTTATTCCCCTTGGTTCACAGGTGCTATGCAGTCTTATCAACTACAAAGTACCATTAAGTTCCCTTCCCAATGAGTATTTCTATGGAGGGAGGCCGTTGCATCTCCACTCTGCTCTACCCTCTGTTCCATTCCCCTTGGAAGGTGCTTGTTGTTGTACAGGGACGTGGAACATGTTGACCTCATTCCATCCAAGGAGTAGCAGCTGCATTTTACCCCATAATTTTTGACCATTGTAATCTAACTTCTTAGTTTCCTCTAACTTTTACCCCCAGCCATCTTTCCACAATCATCAAAATCCAACTCCTGGCCCTACACAGAACAACCCCAAGAATCATATCATGTACCTGAGATCATTGTCCAAACATTTCTTGATCTCTGGCAGGCTTGGTGCTGTGACTAAGTGTGGCCAAGTTTAGATTATCTATTTTATCTTATCACAAAGAAATGTTGTTTCAAGTGACCCAATTTTATTCTGGAGAGAACTAGTTATTCATCAGCATTTTGAATTGAATGTGATGGGAATGATTTGATGTTGTAGTATTTTTGATGAAGTAACATCTGGGCTTAATTGCTGTAAGGGGTATAGTCTAATGGGTATAAGGCTGATATCACAGTCAAGTGGAATTGGGTTCAATTCAGAATAGAAGTCAATAGATATTTCCATTTAAAAACCTAAAGGATACTTCAGTTGTCATAGTACTCTAGTGCATCCACAGAGAAGAAAGGGGCAGGAGGCAGTGGAGAAAAGAGGGCCTGAAGAACAAATTGCACTGCTTGAGGGAGCATTTGAATGCCTAGAATGCCTAGATGATCCCGATCCATTCTATGCAAGCTGGGACACCATGGACACCATGTAGTCAGCAACAGTCAATGCTTTTCATGAAAGATTGCTCCTATAAAATTGTACCTTTTATACATTTTGCTTAGGGGTTCCAAGAAATTTTAAGAAAGAGCCATCGTAATTTTTCAGGTGTTCACAAGTGACCTGTTAAAATGAAATTGTCATTGAGTAGATTGATATTTACAAGAATAACCAAGAATGTTAAAAAAAAGTTAAAAAAAATTGTTTATTTCTAAATCCCAATATTGTTAATCTATGCAACTTCCAAGTAAACATAAAAAAAAGATTTTAATAAAAGAAAATCAAAAAGCAAACCCCACTTTTTTTTTTTTTACATGCATTTATCATCTCATCTAATTGAGACCTGAGTCCAAGCAGAGGGTAGTTTTTTATATAAATGAAAAAAAAATGTGAGACGTTAAATTGTTAAACAACATGATCTGTAATTAAAATAGCAAGAGCATTGTAACTGCTTTCAGGAGCAGTTACCAAATAACCAGTGATCTAGAGAGATACAAAAATAACAGAACAAACAAGTGAACACAAGATTCCTATATTCCACTGGGAACTAAAACACCCTCGGGGATATATATAAACTTTTATAAGTTTAACTGGAGTTTACTTCACTGCTGATCCTTGTTTTCATCCTAATTTGTCTTTTTGCTGAACAAGACTTTGCCTTTCAGCTATAACTTACAGTTGCGCTGTCTTTGCAGGATAAATGGAAAGAACAGTCACTGCATTTGGATTTTAAGGCCAAGAAGATAATGAGGAAAGACTGTCTCAAACAATTAAGTAGGCAGAATGACGTATTTGAGAACCTTGACTATTAATAGACTATAAACACTAGAGAAGCCTTAATTAGATGCTTGCCTATAAACCACATGGAAAAAGAAGCAGGAGGGAAATGGGTCATCTAGAGATTTGTTGTGTTAATGAGCAAAGAATATATGGAAAGATCTGTCTAGCCTGTTATATCCATAAACTGCATTCACAAGAAAGTGTGTCAGAACTGCATCAGCCTTTCATAATCAAATCAAGTCTGTGTTAAGGTTACAGTTTTTCATTAAAAAAGTCTTCTGGAATTTCTCTTAATATTCACTTTTTCAGCTTTTTACAGAAACAAACCCAAAAACACTAACAAAACAAACAAAACCCGTAACAACAGAAGTACAAAACACACACACAAACCCAAAAAACTACAAAACCCAGTTCACTCCTTATTTATTATGTTCAGTTAAAAAATGCATGCTTTATTTTCTATTATGTGACAGGTTTTATATTTCCTTGATTGGCCAGAGGAGTCTTTTGTTCTTCCTTTGGTTTGAAGTTAACATCTTTTAGCCCTGGGATAAAATATTCCAGATGAAGCCTCTGCAGTATTTTATAGAGTGAGAGGAATATGTCTCTAATTCAACTGGAAAGAGAAAATATTTTCTAAAATGTCATTTATAATTTTCAGCTTTGTGTTTTGATGGTTTATGTTCATAGAGTGATAATTTAACATTATGTTTTTCTTTGCAATTATTCATAGTTCAAGAATCCTTGATTTGGATTCTTTTTCCTCATCTGTAGTAGTAGAAGGTTGTCGTAGATCCCTTACATTTCAAACAGCTTGTTCTTGTTACTTTAGGTCATCAAGTTCTTTGTGGATTTGATCATTTCTTCATGTCAAGGTTGTGTTTTAACATGTAACTTAGAAAATTGCCCTCACATATTCCTACTTCTTATACTAGGGTAACAAACTAAATTATACATCAAGTCAGTCTCAACATAACACGCTGAAAACCTCCAGTTAGCCACCTCCTCTCTAATCAAAGATTTATTTCCTCCTTATTTAGTGCTGTCTATACTCTGTATTTCGTATACTATCAGAGCCTTCTCCAGTTTAAAGGAACACCTCTTATTTGGCATTATATTATAATCATTATTTAAATTCTGATAAATTAATTTTCCACTTTTTTCATTTTATTTTCTCAAAGACATATATTAAAGAATCAACAGAAGATCTCATAGGACATTTCGTTTAATAATTAGATATATGTGTAGCAGAACTGCAAACAGTAAAGATGCCTTTAAATTAAAATCAGACCGAATGGTACAACTGTTCTAACAACGCAGTGGATCTAGCTTAAAATGGAAAATTTTGCAAAAACATGTTTGGAAAGCTTTGCATATTTTTCATAAGTTTTTATAAAGTCATGATTTCTGCAGTTATGAAGAAGTAGGGGAGGAGTTTACAATAGCAATTTGTAAATGCCCTCACAACAGAATTTATGTGTGTTAAGTGGTGATTTATCAACACACTAAATGCTAACTTCATTATGGTTCTGAGACTAAAACAAGAAAAAGGAAATATGCAGAGAGTTGCTTGAAACTCTGTTGCCTGAATGACTTTACTATTTTGTTTCAGGACTGCAGTGCCTCTGTAGAATTAGGATTCTGACCCCGAAAGACAGTTTTCATATTAGACTCTCACAGCAGTATTTTTTTGTAAAAGTAGCTCTTTTTCCAACAAAACAGCCCCTGAGGCATCCATTGAAATTGTCCAAACAGCTTAATTTCATTTTGCTACTCTGTCTGGCCACAGTTTCAACAATGCTGGAAATAAAAGGTTTAAAACATTTATTTTTCTTTACCATTCTATATATGAAGAAAAATATATTTTAAATGCTCTAATATGAGTGCATCCACTTAAATATGAGGATTTTTTAACACTGAAGGCAATATTCCCAGGTCTTATAGTGTAATTGACAGGATAACTTCAGAATTCAAGTGGATTTTTAACAGTTGAACAACCAGAATGAAAGTATTCTAAGATTTTATAACACATAATATACCCAAATCACCTAACGCAAGGGCTTTAGATTGCTACTAAGGAATTAGGATGTTATCAAATTATAGATCGTTTAACCATTCAGAGGATTCAGTCTTATTACTTGTAGAAAAGAAATGTAATATGTAATTAGATCGTTTCTACCTTAGTCACTTTTCCTATTAGCTTTATGTATGTACAAATAATTTGTATATCTGACTTCCTAATTTTTATGTCTAGCATCCAATATTTTACATTGATAACACTATCTGGATAATTTCCCTCTGTTGTAGGACCCGAAGGCAAATAACAGAAACTGGCTTACACAGATCACATACATGAGATGTCAATCTAAACTGAAAAAAGGAAAATAATTTTCTAATAATTCCAGTTTCTGATGCATGTTTAAGGGTTTTTATTACACAATGATTCATACATTCAGGAAGCCATTTTATCTACTTTTACAGGAACCTTATCCGTCACACTTTCAGTAGCCCAATTATATAAGCCTCTGGGAAAGATTGTAAGAAGATTAGGTTTGAAATATTATCATTTGTCTTGGGTTGGTATGGCCAGGTTTGGGTAGCATGGGGGCTACACTGGTGATTTCTGAAAGAAGCAGCCAGAAGCTTCCCCAATGTTGACAAGCCAATACCAGGTGGCTTCAGGACAAACGTGCCACTGACCAAGGCCAAGCCAATCAGGAATGACAGTAACACCTTTGTGATAATATATTTAAGAAGGAAAAAATTTGTTTTGCAGACGTAATTGTGGTCAGAGAAGAGAGGAGTGAGACATGTGAGAAAAACAGCTCTGCAGACACCAAGGTCAGTGGAGAAGGAGGGGCAGGAGGCGCTCTAGGCACCATAGTTGAGATTCCCCTACAGCCCCTGGTGAAGACCATGGTGAAGCAGCTGTCCCTGTGGAGCCCTCAGAGGTCCATGGGGATGCAGAGATCCACCTGCAGCCTGTGGAGCGGGTGGATGCCTGAGAAGGTGGCTGGGAACCTTCTGTGAGGACACACCAGAAGCTGCCACCGTGTCTGACACAAAAAATTTAAGCTGGCTCCAAAATAAACCTGCTGCTGGCTAAGGCTGAGATCATCAGCAATGCTGGTGGCACCTTTGTGATACATTTAAGAAATGGTAAAAATAAGCTGAGGAGTATATGTGACAGAGAGGGGTAAGAAAACTGTGAAAGAAACAGCCCTGCAGACACCAAGGTGAGAGAAGAAGGAGGTGTGTTCCAAGCACCAGGGCAGAGGTTCCTCTGCAGCCCCTGGAGAAGATTATGGTTAAGGTATTAGTTCTTATGTAGTCCATAGACAATTATGGTGGAGCAATCATCCACACTACAACCCATGCTGGAGTAGGTGGATATGTCCTGAAGAAAACTGCAACCCATGGAGAGCCCACACTGGTGAAGGCTCTCGGCAGGACAAAAAAGAAAAAAATTTGTTGAAGTGTGTTCTATATCGTAACCACTACTGAACGACTATGAGGAGATGATTTTCTTCAGGTCTAGTATAATTTGAAATTGTATGTATATTTATTAGTTATTGAAAAAAACAAAAAAAATTCTATTTTGTTAATATTATTTATTATGTGGCACATTCAAAATACTTGCCTTGAGCCATCAATCTTGACTGATGTGGCTTTGGTTTCTTGAGAGAATCTTATATTCAATTCCTGCAGCAACGGAGGATGTGTTACTGCCAGAAGTTCCTCTGAATTTAAATATCCATAAGTGAGTTAGGGTGAGTTGAGTTCAGGGCCCTTCTAACTGTGTTTTTACAGCCCAGATACACTCATTTGCAAAAAAAATAGATGATGATACTTATTTCTTCAGGTAGGCTGTATGAGGGATGATTCTTAATGCTAATATAATAGTTTCTAATAATCAAATGTTGATATTAATAAAAAAATAATTTAAGAAAAAACAAAAAGTGTTAGTTGTTTGACTCAAATGTTGTTCAATATTAAAAGATAATATGATGGGTGCTCTTCACATACACCTACAGAGACATCTGTGGTAGTCAAATATAACAGGTTTTTCAGTATGTAGCAGCGTGTTACATTGTCAGTTAGTGAGATGTCTGATAGAAAATAAAGACAGGCCTGGTTTGAAAATTTGAATCTATTTGGATCTCAGTTTTATTTCAAGTTCTTCATTAAAAACAGTGTGTAAGACTGCTCAGTTTGCTCTTTTAGCTATTGTTGTTCTTGCAAGACAAGCAAATATTTTTCTAATTAAAGTACATAGAGAATATTCCTGGTGTCAGTAGTGGTAATGTTTCAATATTCTGATTAATGCAATACAAAATGTATGTTAAGGATAAGATAGAATAGACCATTTCAGTTGGGAGGGATCTACAATGACCACCCAACTGCCTGACTACTTCAGGGCTGACCGAAATGTAAAGCATGTTATTAAGGGCGTTGTTCAAATGCCTCTTCAACACTAACAGGCTTGGGGCATCATCCACCTCTCTAGGAAGCCTTTTTTGATGTTTTATTTAATTCGTTAACCAAATTGCCTTTATATTTACCAGAATAGTACAAGGAAGCCAGAACATGTACACCTTCAGTACATTGTAATGGACAACCCTGAGGGTAAAAAATTACTTGAGAGTAATTTCTTCCTCTGAAATATTTTATGTTTCACTTTTTTTAGTTTAAATTTTTTGTAAAAATTATCTTGGTTTCAGCCAATGTTGTTGCATTTTTTAAAACTCTTAATATTCAGAAATATTATTTCATTACTATTATGAAGTCTGAAAACTTAATGTCATGTCATTACATTCCATTTAATAGAAAATGTATATAAGATGTATTTGGGTATCCAAGTGAGTGTCAACATTGAAGTTAATTGAGTGGGCACGTTTACTTACTGAATTATAATTTTCCAGAAGTAATTTCATTTAGAATGGAAGAAAAGTAAGTAATTTCAAACAGCAGAGATGAAAAAATCTACCAAATACAAAACTTGAAAATACAATATGATGCCCATTTAGGTGATGAGTTTCACTGAAATTTCCCTGTTGTTTTGTATTTGAAAGCCAAAGGGTAATATTAAGTAAAAAAAAACCAAAACAATTCTAGATTGTCAATATTAGACATAATTACTGTAAATCTAACAGGCTAAAAAAAAAAAGAGAAACAATACTTTTCTGATATTTATGGTCAATAAAATAACTAGATAAGTGTAAATATATGCATTCACTCACTCTAGGTAGAGAGAAAAATACAGAAAGTGCTTTTCCAAATACTTGGTGAGAACTGCAGGGTCACCTATATTTAAGTAACAGACAGTACATATGGGTTGTTTTTTTCTCTGTATGTGTGCACCTCTGTGCATGTGTGTGTGCTGATGTATTTATGAAAAGGTAGAAAGCAACTAAAAGCATCCATTAACTGGAGAAAAACTGCATGGGAAAAAAGCCTTTATGTAAATACAGAAGCACCAACATTTCCATTAAATGAGAGAAAGATAATAAACAGATGTTGTATAAGGGGGGGTGGAGGTTTTATTTATATCCAATTTATGCAAGAATAATAATGTTCTTAATATTCTTGCAAAGGCCTATCACCTCATTTTCACTTACAACCATTGTCCATTTCAGCAACCACACTGTAGTCATGTGTAAACAATTTCATAAGCAGAAGAATGGATCTTACCAGCTTGGCACTGAGTCCCTTCCCTAAGCTTGCAACTCAACTTTATTTTTATTTTCTAATTATTTTCTTTCCAAAACCATCTTTTTTTCTCTTTCATGCCCTCTGTTAGAACCTTGGGTGCAGACCTCTCCTGTGGAATGGAGTTCAACATGCCCATTTATAGCCATTCCCTAATAGAAACCAGAAGATTGTTTTTCCCCAGCATAAGAGTAGTGTATTCCTACCTCACAGCAGTACAGAGCCAAATTCTTCCTGATAAAGTAGTTCATTCTTTCTGATTTCAGAAGCCTAAAAAAAGAGATGTCACCCTGTCAGTTCACTATATGAACTCCCTATGTGGCTAAAGGGCAGAAATGGGAACTTCTAGAATGACTTTGATTTCCTATTTACATAAACAACTAAAATAAGTTTGGTGAATCATTCCTGACAAGAACCATTTTTTTTGCCATTGACTTAAAGTGCCATCTAAATTACAAGCCCAGATTTAGATAGCTGCACTGCAGGCTGTGAAGGACAGATGAAGTTAAAAGCAGTCATTATGATCATGATGCAAAAGATGTGCAGAACAGCAAGGAGGAAAGTAATAGAGGTAAGGAATTATTGAATACACTTTCAAACTCCAATACAAAATTCTTATTCTTTTTTTTTTTTTTTTGTTCCCCTCATGCATGATATGTTTTTCTCTTTAGATGATTGCTTTTATTCTTAGAATACTGACTCATAAGCAGATCATGATGGGCTGACCTCAGATGCAATAGCAAATAGTAGCTAGGAAAACAGTTAGAAACCACTGCCTTTTAAAAGAATACAATTTTTGGTCATCCATTTTAAATTTTTCACTTCAATGTATAAACAGTTCAATTAATTTTAGATAAATTCTTGAAAGGCAAAATTATTTTATTTAATGAGGGTCTACTTTTTAGTGTTTTACCACTATCCATCTTTATACATAAGCAGATGCTTTTTAAATAAAAAATAGAATCTCTTTAAATATAAAGCAAAGTATTTTTTTAAAAAAAAAGTGTTCTCCTCTATCAGTTTTCTGAATTTTTCTTTCTCACACACACACACAAAGTGTGTATACACACACGAAATGAACAGACATTTGGCAAATATATGTCAATTTACAATTTTTTATATCAATAGACAGCTGGTTTCACATTCCTCTCTTTTATTACTTGTTTGTCTTTTAGGTTGTATTACTTTTAAAAAATTTAGTTGTTTCTGGATTTCTCCCCTGGCCTTTATTTTAATAATTCATCCCAATTCATAGGAATTATTTCTGTGATGTCAGTGTTTGGGGCTATACAAATGAAATCCTAAATGGTATTATCTTGTACTTAATTTTTAATAAATTATGAACAATAATTTCACACTACAATATGTCATTCAGGCTGCTTAAATTAAGTCTCTGAGAGAGTCAATGCAGTTGCCACAATTAGGCACCTAGTACTGGATAGGATATCCAAGTTTGCTCTACAGGGCTATTGGACATACCTTAGGACAATGCAGAGATCCTCATTGCTCTGTCTCAGTAACCTGGAGACCAGGTACAATGCCTTAGAGACTTCAAGAAGTCATATTAAGTGCCTCTATTTAGGCAAGTGAGGCTATCCCAGGTGAACACAGTCAACAGGGTCTAGAAAACTATTTATTGGATAAACTGCAGGTGTCTAGAGCAGCTCAAGGACTCCATGGATTCCATATACTGAATTGACAGAACATATTAATTCTAATTACATTTACAGATGTGCATATCAAGATACCTTGCTATAGGCACTTACATTTCAAAGCAAATCTCACCCTTCACGTTCTTTGTGAGGCAGTGTTTTCAAAGAAAATCCTCGCTATGTACTCCAAAGGAGTAACTCCATGTTTTTGGAGGGCTACAGAGAAAACTATTTTCTGTTTACATTTAGATATCACTGACAATTCAATGTGGTGTGATATTCCAATACATGTGAATGAAAAGCCCAATCTTCTAAAAAAGCTTAGGTGGGCAAGCTGTCTGCTACCTTGGAAATCAATTCAGACATATTCACAGGTAAATAGGTAATGGATCAGCTGACTGCAGCTTTCAAATGAATCCCTAAAAAATTAAAACCTGTTAGAAATTTCGTTTAATATGTATATTCTCAAAGGCCAGAGCTTTCATCTCACTGACTGGAGGGCCATTGAGACAACTCTCAACTGTAGATATTGAGCCAGAATTTTGTAGCTGGTAAGAAGGGAAGGGAAACAAAATGATCACAGGTCTCATAGGAGAGATCACACTTATTAAGGAACATTTACGAGTACTTGTGTGGTTACATAAGATTTAATATAGGAAATTTATTTATTTAGGGGAATGTACAAAACTTATGGGATGTTCAGGAGAAAAGTCAAAGGGAGGGATCAAGGTGGATCAAGGAGGGAGAAATGACTGTGTGAAAATGGAGAGAAGGCAGAATAGAAGAGGCCATGTAAATATGCTGCAGATGAATATGATCCTATGGCCAAGCTCTGTTCCTGATCAGTGTAGTCTGTCCTGTTTTGTTATTAAGCTGTATAATTCCTATTTAGGGTGTGATCTTACTCTTTATTCTGTGTGTATGTTTGATTTGCTAGTGAACCTCAACCTATACCAGCTGCTAAGGTAGGAGGAAGCCATAGTCTGGAAAGATTTGAGGTTGAAGATGGAGCCTGGATAAGCGGGCTCTAGGCAGGGATTATTATGGTCTGGTACAGGGTTTGAGTGATCCACAAATGTGAGAATGATTGCACATCAAAGAACATGTTTATGTCCACTCGTGAGCTTGCATCCTGATCAGCTGGAAGGAAGGGACTGTAGGTATTGCCCTACATAATCTATACAAGTGCTGTGTACATACAGTGAGTATGTGTAGCTAGATCTTTGGCATATGTGTTCTGCCTTGTTACTGGATGGACCTGCAAACAGAAACAGCAGCAAACAAGTTGAGGAGAAGAAATCTCTTGAGCCTTAAAGTTTACAGAAGTCAGCATCCCTTAACAGTGTCCACTTTTATGACTGTTTTGTAATTTTACTTATATTGAGGGAAGAAACCTCTGTACTCAGAGACCTTTAAAGGTGATATATTAGTATGGCTTCATCTCCCAATCATTATTCTGCCAATTATATGAGGCTCTCAATGAACACTAGAGTAAGAATTCCGTTTTTTTCATGCAATTTCCTTTCTTTACTGACATTTTAAATAGATCCTGACCTATCATCATTGGGGACACCAGGAACTTTATCTAAAATAAGCATTGGATCAAGAAATTGAGCAAGGATTTAGAAAGAAGATTAGTGTCACCATAGTGACTAAGAATTGTGATTTTTTTGTTGTTTTTTTTTTCCTAGCTCACATGCAGGAATACCTATTGAAATCTTGATATTAAAACCCTCAAATATCTGTCCAGAATTATTTCATTTACTTTCATTTAATAATTATGCTAGAATATTTCTGAATTAAGTGTCTTACTGAAGTACCACACGTTGTAGAAGGTGAAGAGAAAATCTAACATAGGCAGCATACCCCTTTAAAATTTTGATTCACAGTTTAGAAATTTTTCATGCAATTATTATTAGTATGCAAAACATACAGCAATATTTGATGTGTACTTGCAGTGCGAGAGAGATGGTAGGAAACAGACTGTAAAAAGCAGCTGTATGTCAGCTGTAACTGATTGTATGAGTACTGATAATGTGCTTCAGTGCAGTGGTAGATGAATCGGAACCTTCACTGGCATTGCTTAAAGTAACCTTACTTGACTGTTATGAATCAGACTAAGCAGGTTTAATTTGCTATTTCTCCACTGACACTTGACACCTACTTAAAAGATTTCACAGCTGTAACTCAGAACTCTGGAAAAGGTGAAGCATGATAATTTGAAGCACTTTTTGTGGTAATGCCAACATTTATTATTTTTACTCGTAAGATCTTCTACCCTGTTTTCCAATAATTTAATATTTGAGCATTGGATCAACCATCTAAATCTTTTAAAGAGTTTTCTAACTCAAGCCTACACCTCTGATTTCTTCTTTTCGCTTCAGTTTACTGGTGAGGGCAATATATTTTAAAGGACATAAGAATAGTTCACAGTTCTACCAGGTGTTTATTTGTAGTTTCTTTACAGACATTGTATGAATTGCCTTCACAGTCACAGTTCCTAAAATGTTTCGCTCTCACTCCCTCTTGTTCCTATGGGCCAAACTTTCCGACTCCAAAGTCATTCCTGGAAGATGATTATTGAACATGTTGTATTTTAGGGTCTCTTCCAGTTCTTGAAGTCGTCAGGGTCTTATTTTATTGAGGTGCAGACAGGTGCACCTCAATTTTTTTTCCACATTTTAGTAAGTTAGAATATGACTTTTACTGTTGGTATATAACTCTAAATTTTCAGATAATGATTGGTAAGTAGTTAATAAAATCCATGATCCTTGTTACCATATTGTTGATATTTTATCTGCATAGAAGTAACAATCAGATATATGAATAACTGAAAGTTACTGGAGAAGAAAAAATGTTCCAAAATGCTGTTCCTAAATGTCTGTAACATCCTTTTCCCCGTATGCAGCTCACCTTCATCTGGTTAAAATCAGTGCAGGATATTTCAAACAGTTTCTAGTACACCAATGTTTCCACCATTATTTATGTTAATTTGCACTTTTGTTAGTTCTTAGAAGATAGACCGGGGTTTAAATACTCATCAAACATGGATGACCTGATTTTACTTGCAGTTAGTGCTGTGTCACATAAGAAGTACCCAGGCTTTACACCATAGTCTTCAATCTAATAGAACTTTCTTAGTGAAGGCAGTCTTTGACCTCACTATCTAAAGCCCACAGTTCCTCACCTTTAACAAGTAAAAAAACTGTACGGTTTTTGAAGCTAATGAACCAGTTAAATGAAATAACATTGTTGCTATTTATAATTAAATAGTGAAAGTGAATAGTCATTTATATGTGTTGATTTGCATATAAATAACTCTGAAGATAAACACAATGCAGACAGTGTCCTGAGAATCAGCCAGCTTGTAACAACACAAACATAGTGAAAGATAGAGCAAACATGGGTAGGAGGACAAATGTTGAGACACAAGGAATTAGCACTCGACAACCAGAGGCAGCTCATACTGGATGTAGAAGAGCTCCCTTATATAGCTACTATATCTTACTGTTTTGACTCTTTTAAACTGATGTAATTTCTTTGATACCTCATCTCCAAAGCACTACAAAGTGTCACAGCTAAAGGCTTTCTTCTTTGGATATTGTAGGGCTTTGTGGTCAGTCAGTATTCAAAAAATCATTGGTTAAGAAGTTTGCAAGAAGAAACAGAAGCATATAAAGAAGTGCAGGAGTTGCATTTGTTTTATTCTTAAATGTTTTAATTTAAATTTAAATGTTTTTAAATAATTGTGCCTTCTGGTTTAGATAAACCAACTTATAAAATTGTTTTATGTAGCAGAATTTCAGTGTCTTAGAACTCTTTAATAAGCCACTGCAATATATTGTAAAGATGCTACTTCTTATGAAAATTTTAAAGTATGAAGGTAGAGTGTCAAAAACGCAGTATAGCACTTTCTTTAATTGAATTGCCTGTATGTATTTCACAAAGTTCTTGGATTGTTTTTGAAGTCTCTTCATATTGCATGCCTTGAAATTAAAAATTAGTTGAGAAGTCTCTCCAGCAGTTCTTCTGTTCCCTTTTTCATTTATTTTACATTTTCCTTAAACAATATTTTACTATTATAGTTTTTTCCTTCCAGTGCAAATATTTAATCTTTACAGATATAGTTTCCTACCTTTGCAAATGTATTACTAAGTAAAGACCTCAAAGTAGCATTATTATATTGCTGCCAAATCCAGCTGATATTTAAGAGAGTGGAAATTTTCTGTATTTTGTTGATCAGAACATTCTCTTATGCCACAAATTAGTTTCTAATAAAAAAAAAAAGAATTCAAAATGCAAAAACAGCTGTAATGCTGGTGAAATCACAATTAATCCATAAATTATATTGTAAGAGATAAAGTGATTCCTTTGAATGTATTCACTTCCATGTATTTATTTGTAAAGACATTTCCATTTGGTATATCAGTTTTTAACTGATTTTGCGGTTCCCCTACAGGTAATTGATGCAATTTGTTAAACAAGGTTTTTATTCATGGTCTATATGAAAAAAAAAAGGGGAGAAAAAACGTAGAATTTTCCAGAATCAATAGAATTCAGGCATACAGAGCTATGTGACTGAAAAATCTAAGTGTATAAACATGCAATGCAAATTAATAGACATGTATTAATAAAGTTGATGCAATCCTTTTACCCACTCGTTATTCCTAACCGTGCAGCCAGTCTTATGTGGCACTTGCCTGCTTGTTCTCTGCTTCACCAGCAAACAGTATATTTCAGGTATACCTTAGTGGCCACAAAACTGTTTTTTTTTCTCATAGGTAAGAGGATTTGACATGAATGCAGCAATTTCAATCTTTGATTTCTTTAACTTTCTCCAGAACTGCACCAGTTTCTGAACATTTTACAAGACATCATTCGTTAGCTACAAATTTCTTTAGAGATCAAAATCCCTTTTTGTCAGTCAGCCTCCTGTTCATTTAGAGTTTATAGGTTACCTACATGCTAATTCCTTCCATATGTGCTTGTTTGCTTTTCCATGTCAGAATGCTCTAGAAAGTAACATACATTAGTAAGTGAATCATTTTATACATAACTTAGCACACAAATAGTTTTCCTTTTATTTGACTCCAGAATCTTTCTGAACAACTCCATAACGTTTGAAGATTTCAAGTTATAGAATGTTTTGTCTTCCTCCTTATCCTGGTTGGGTGGTCTATAACAGTTGTCATATCTGTGAAAATTAGGAAGTGGAAAATAGTTTGAGTAAAGTGTAATGGGATGAATAATCGTAAACACTAATCTCAATGCTACAGCTGAAATGTGTTCTGAAACATGCCTTTACACTTCAGACTTTTGTGTGGGATTCAGCTGCTGATGCAAATTCATGAACTGGGGTGAATAGAAGCATGTAAACACCTGTATAGTAAGGATTCATCATAGTCTAAGAAAATATAATCAATATATTCAATGGAGTCTAGAGATTTTTTCATGTTGCCTCAATTTGAACAAATCACGCCTATCAGCTGAACAGGTCTCTAGACTCCTTTGACTGGCTGATTCTCCCAGGAATCTACTTTCAAGTTAATTGCTAAGCTTTACATAGACTCAGGAGTAATACATGTATTGGAAATTGAATCATTTTGACTGAAACTATGATATAAATAAACCTCAGTCAGGCTCTTTCTCTGTCCCTAAAGACAGGAAGTAGGCCACAGTTTATAGCTCTGTGATTGAACTTACTCTCCCAAGAGCAGGATGACCTTATTCATGCTGTCTATTTGGCAGAGTGAGTGTCAGTATTTCCCAAGCCCTGTCTAGACAAGTTCTAGCTAGCCAGAAGAGCCAAACACTATTGAAAAGTATCTGCCTGTGCCTGAATAGAGTCCTTGTTCAGTTTGCTAGTGTGGACATCTTTAAATGAGCATGCTAAATGTGGCTTTGGATTCTTTGCTGCAAATCACCTGAGCAGAGAATTTTCTTTTATTATTCTGAGGTTGCAGATGAAACACTTGGCATACTAGCATTTAATTGTTAAGACCATCAACAGAATCATAGAATCATAGAATCAGATGGGTTGGAAAGGACCTCTGAGATCATCAAGTCCAACCCTTGATCCAACACCACCGCGGTTACTACACTATGGAGACAAGCAACAAAATATTTCTTATGGTTCTGACTCCATTCTGTTTTACAGGCATTATCTATATATGTCATACTGAATATGTCAATATAATTGAAATCTGTTATAAATATTTAGAATTAATGACATTAAGTAATAAATATTAAACAAAAATACACTGATTAAAAGAAAAACTGATCTTTCTTCCAAAGCTCTGATAAAGACAGAAGAAGAATGATTTTATTTTCAAATATAAATAAAATTTTCATACCCAGAGGGGGTATTAAATTTTTATTGTGGTAACAATAAATTGATTCTTGAGTAAAATCCCATAAAATCTCCATGATTCAGTAGTAGCGTATAACATGTCTCTTGAACAATAAAGAATTAATTTGGAATTAATTTACAATTATTCCCCATTTAAAACTCAGACTAAAGAACTTAGCAGTACAAAAGGCTTGTATATGGCATTAATGTATTTATTTTTGTTAATTAATTTGGAATTTTCCTTGAAAGCATGCACCTCCATTTTGTGCTAACAGGAAAGCAAAACACGTAATTGTGGGTTGACCTAGGCTGACTGTTGGGTGCCCAACAAGTTGCTCTCTCACCTCCTTTACTCAGTTGGACAGGGGAGAGAAATTATGATAAAAGCTCATGAGTCAAGATAAGGGCAGAAGATGACTCACCAACTGCCATCACAGACAAAAGCAGGCACAACTTGAGGAAATTGTTTTAATTTATTGCCTATCAAATCAGAATAGAATAATGAGAAATAAGAACAAATCTTAAACCACCTTCCCCTGACTATCTCCCTACTCCTGGGTTCAGCTTCACCACCAGTTTCTCTGTGTCACTGTGGACCTCCATGGTCAGCAGGTAAATAACCTGCATTACCATGGTCTTCTCCACCTGCCGCAGGGGAATCTCAGCTCCAGTGTCTGGAGCAACTCCTCTCCCTCCTTCTTCACTGACCTTAGTGTCTTCTACATTTTCTCACTCCTCTCTCCCAGTTGCTGTTTCACAACAGTTTTTACCCTTTCCTAAATATGTTACTGTACAGGTGCTACCAACATAGCTGATTGTTGGAAGCGATTGGATCACTGGAGAAACTTAATGAAGTATAAATCTACCATTGTCCACATATTTTGGGGATATTACATACTTGCAGTCTTGCCATGAGAAGTAGTAATCACCACTGTCACACAATAAAAATCTGAAGAAAAATCCTTACTCTTGAAGAATTTGCTTTCTCACAGTAGTATTAATGTCTTAATGTAATATTTACATCTTAATTATTGCCAATATTGAAAAATTATGCTAAGTCTTGGTTACACTTTTATTCTGCTATGCAGAGGTGTCCTAAAAAATCATGTTCATCTTTATCCCAATAAAAGTAATTACATTCCATTCAAGGTCACTCAGGATCAGAATACAGCCCCCTTGTTCTCAAAGGTGACTGGTTTTCTTTACTACCATCAAGGGACTTGTCAGCAACATCTTTGAGCAATTTATCACACACCCCATTTGCATTACCTTTGTCAAGTTTTCTCTCTCTGCAAATGCTATGCCATTTCAAACTTTTCTAATTGTAATTCCATGTGGGGTTTTTTCTTATTATTATTCAACAATATGTATTATTTCACATGTATGCTTGCACAAATTTTCGTTATTGGAAACACAGACATGAACATACTGTTCGATATGGATACTTCTACAGTATGGACCTTAAGAACTTTACAGAAACATTTCTTATTTATTTAACTTTGTTGCATATTGGAGACTTTATACAGAATGGCAGTAATTTTCTCTTTGGGTATACTCTGTAATGTAAGCAAATGAAAAAAGCATGTAATAAACAAAAGACAATATTATATTAATCACAAAAAATACTTTTTAAAGATACTGTTGTACTATGATTTAAAACCAACACATTTATGAATTTGCGATCTTCAGACAAGCATATGTCTCAGAGGCAGATATTTATAGCTTAAATGAGAATATTCTGATTTATATTTAAATCTGTTACTCTGTTGTTTATTATATCTCTGTAAGTTCCAGAATACATTGTTGTTCATCTACACCCTTTCAGCCTTATCTGCAAAAACAAAACTCTCCGTAACAGTTTCAGGTAAGTATAAAATGAAATAAATGATAGGTTGTTTAACATTCTGAGTTTTGTGTATTATGTATCCTGAATTATCTAGGGCATTTTACTCCCATTTCCATGAGAGAAACACAATATTGAATTAAAAAAAAGTCCTCTGGAGCCAGTTTAGTGCACTAAATTAATCTTCTCTGCTGTGTATAGACAGAATGAAACCATCAAGATTGAACAGATACCCTGAAATAAATTGCTTAAGTTTCAGTCATTGTAATCAATTACAAGCCTTAGAGAAAGGAACTTTCCTAGACTGGATGTTATTACACAAGTATGGTATTTCTCAGAAAAAAACCCTTAGAATACAAGTGTGAAAATTGTTTGAGACAACCATTTCCAGCCGGGAAATCATTCTCTGAGAGGGAGAAACAAACTAGCAGCAACCTGTGGAACAGTCAAGTACAAATGTACAATATTTTTCAGTTATAATTTTTATTCATTCAAATAATTAATTCTAGGGCTTGTGATAAGATATAATCATGATTTGTGACTTTTCCTATGGAAGATGATTTCTGGCTATATTTTTGTTTCTCAAGCAGTATGTCTAACACATTCAGTTTAGGGCACTGTAGAATTGGCCTTCAAAAAGCATGTAAAAGGAATCCTGCAACTTACTGATTCATCAACACTGTATTATAAGCTTCACCAGTTTTATCACACTAGCAGGATATATTAAAAAAAAAAAAGGATTACCTTTGTCTCAATGATAGGAATCTTTAATGAGATGAGAGCTGACACTTCATTGTTATATCTCAGCCTAGTCTTGAATGTGTAACACTACTCAGCATACTTTTCCTATCTTTTTTGTATCTTTGATTTTTATTTTCATCATCAGGACACTTCCTATTTAATATTTATTTGTACATCTGGAGGAGCACATTTTTTCTCTGAATATATTCAGTGGATGTGATAGAGAAGACACACACTGACGGCTAGAATAATGCTGGCACTCTTTCTTTTTCAAGCCACAACTCCTTCTGTTTTTTCAGCTTATCATTAGAATTTCACCTTCTGATACAGTATAAGGCATTATGCTTCTCCTCAGCAGTCCATCTTGTCTCTGACTTTGGTAAGGTTGCTTAGTTCTCAAAGCAGTAGTGTTAAATTTAAGTAGGCTGATACTGTGATTCAGACCTTACTGAAAGGTATGATTTATTCATTAAAATTAAAACTTCTGTTGTAGGTATTTGGAATGGGAGGCGGGGAGGAAGGATGGGAAGGGAAGAGTTTGGTATATGGTTATTTTTCAGCATATAGAATAACTGAATAGGCTAATTTTAAGCCTTTTTTACTTCTTTGAGCTTTTAGAACTCTTTTTCTAAATGAGAACATCTGTTCCAGTACCATTTCTTCTAGCTCAAATAGTTCCATGACTATGGCTAATAGAAGTTTTTTCCTCTGCTGCATCTCATCAAACTTTTTTTTCTTAAATCATGCCATTTATATATTGATTCTCCCTCCTCCGAAATACGATGACCATGAGCTTTGTGTGAAGCTAACTCATAGTAAAAAATATATTAAAAAACCCACCCTTTCCAACTATGTGGGTTTTTTTAATATTCAGTTAATTACAAAATTTTATTTAATTATAGTTATCACTAATAGTTGAAATCTGAAGTAGGGTTCTGGTAGCCATTCAGGATCTTGAATCAATTGCATACTATCTATAGCATTCATTAACTGAACTAAAGAAAAGTCCAAAGGCATGCTTGTGGTTAACACTTTTTTTTTGTTTAGTGAAGCCTCATCCTTATGTCACAAAAGTATATCCTAGAGGGACCAGTTGCAAGACGCTATTAATTGAGAATACTTTTTCCCTCATAAACGTGAACCCTAACAGGCCTTATACATTATGTTTATTCAAAACATAAGCATTTCAGTAAGTGTTGACTGTGGACCGTCTTAAAGACAGTGGGTTTTGTCCATTTACTTGCGTTCCCAAGGAAAACAAAAAATTCCAACCTTCAGGTGTGTCAACCACACCACTCAGTTTGGTGTCATCTGCAAATTTGCTGTGACTACACTCAATCTCTTCATCTATGTCATTAATGAAGATATCAAATTACACTCACTGGTCCCAATATGAACCCTTGAGCGACATCACTTGTCACTGATATCCATGGGGACTCTGAGCCACTGACCACTTCCCTCTGTATGCAACTATCCAACAACTTTCTTATCCCATTCAACAGACCATTCATCAAATCCCTCTCTCTCCAATTTATAGAGAAGTATGTCATGAGGGACTGTGTCAAATGCTTTACAGAAGTCGAGACAAATGGCATCTGTAGCCCTTCCCTTGTCCCCTAATCATAGAAGGTCACTGCATAGGTCAGGCAGGACTTACCCTTAAGGAAGCTGTGCTGGCTGTCTCAAACCACCTCCCTGTCCTCCACGTGCCTTAGCATAGCTTCTAGAAGGATCTGTTCTATGATCTTCCCAGGTACAGAAGTGAGGCCAACGAGTTGATAGTTCCCATGGTGCTCCTTTTTACCTTTTTTAAAGATGGGTACAATGTTTCCTGTTTCCCAGTCACCAGCAACTTCATCTGACTGCCATGACTTCTCAAATATTATGGAGAGTGACTTGGCAATGTCATCAGCCAATTACCTCAGGACTCTGGGATGCATCTCATCAGGTCCCCTAAACATACGTGCGTTCAGGTTCCTCAGGTGGTCATAAACCCGCTCTTGTCTTACAGTGGGAGAGACTTTGCTCCCCCAGTCCCCATCCTGCTGTCCATCCACTCGAGAGGTGTGTGAAAAGAGGTTGCCACTGAAGACTGAAGCAAAAAAAATTTGCTGAGTACCTCAGCCTTCTCCTCATCTGCTACTACCAATTTTCCAGCATTGGAAAAGCGGCTACACCTTCTTTGACCTTTTGTTTTTGGTTAAGATACCTGTAGAAGCCCTTCCTACTATTCTTTATGTCCCTTGCCAGCTTCAGTTACAGCTCACCTTGCCCTTCCTCATTTTAGTTTCACAGAAGCAAACTTCATCTCTATGCACTTCCCAGGTTGCCTGTCCTTGTTTTCACTTGCCTCTGCATTTGCTTCTTTCCTTTTGGTTTGACCAGCAGTTCACTACTCATAGTATGAATGGATGTAACTAGTATGAATATCCATCTCTTCTTTTACTGATAAAATGATTACACTGTATATACTATGAAGTGGTAATATTTATCTTGTATTAGAATGTTGAAATGGTAATCTTTTCATTCTCTCAAGCAGCATACATATTTGCGTTTCCATCAAGACAGTAAGTTTGTAATACTGTAGAGAATACAACTGGGGAAAAGCTCATAGATCCCAAAAATGTGGAATTTTCCATTAGCATGTCTTATAAACACAGATAAATTTTATATGTGAGGTTTCAAAATTCAGGTCCCAAAAATTATTTATATTAAACCCACGTACAAGCAAAGCTTAAGTAAGCTTCTTCATTTCATGTTTTATTTTCAAAAAAGTCTTGGTTTGGGGTTTTTGTGTGTCCTTATTTCACAGGACAAAATTATGCAGGCCGTGTTTCTATCATGATCAGGTATTTTTAAATATTAAACAACTTAGCACTTAAGTTTGAAATGACTGGTATTTAGCTTTCAGTCTGTTACATTCATATTCTGTGAATGATCACTTTAATTTCCTTGTGAAATAAGAGTGGTCATGTAAGTGAGTGTAATTTTTTAATCTACTTCATAATGCTGTTTTATTTTATTTTTTTCAAGAATCTTGAAAGGTCCTCAGATACAGGTTACAGTAAATACATTTCACATTGAGGATCTCACTAGAATTTATACAGGAAAATCAAAAAATAACATAGGCAATCTGAAAAAAGAATAATTAATTACAGACACATGTTACATTGCTCTGACAGCGTGTTCTTCATGGATGCACTTGATAAAACACAACCTCCCAGAAATAAACTTTAAAAAATAGCAAAAATGGTAAAGAATATTTAAAAAGATGTGTTACCATAAGAATAAAATCTTTTAAGGTAGGTATCACTACTACAGAAATTATGAGGAAGAGAAAATCACTGTAACTCGTCAACAATAGCATTTTAAGGATAGCAAATTAATCTGACTTCAACAGTAGTAAAGTTTGCCGTTTGAAATTATTGAGTTGTTAAAGGAAGAAAGTAGTGTGTAATAAACACTATTTGTGATTTGAAAATCTTGCCCAGGAATTTCACAAGTATTTAAGTTTGAGACATAATATTTAATGGAAGTAGTGGGTGGATAACATATTATCAAATATTTAGCTTCATCAAGGAATCAGGCATTTGAGAATTTAGGGGACACACAACCTGCTTTGACATATGTATCTGCAGGAATGTTTCAAGGAATATTCTCAAAATTACTATTATTCTTATTGACACTGATACCATTCCTTATGTTCTTTGCAGCAAACTATCAGCCAATAGGCTTCTGCTTTGAAATCACACCACAGGTTTTTTGATTTTTACATATAGACTCCTAGATATAAAGTCATAAAAGGAAGTAAATTAATTGGCATTGAGAAGTTTTCTCAACACATAGAGCTTTCTTTGATGTACTAGATTAAGACTTGTGAAGTCAGTCTTTTTAGTCCTTGTTGTGTAGCAGATTTCCTAATTGATGTTGTATCCCTGATTGTAAGACAAATGTAGTAATAAAATTTCATAAATTTTTGTAGAAGTTTGGTATTTTTAACAAGTTTATTTCATATATTTATGAGGTAAGCAGCCAGAAAGGCAATGAAAATTGTGACAGAAAAGAAAATGTCTTCTGAAAAATACTGATAGAGTAATTGCCTGGCAGACTGAGAGCCCTGAGCTTGGTAACTAGACCTTGGAACCAAAAGCATCCTTGAGAAGTGCAGCTGACCTCTTTGAACTACAACCTGGGTACCTAGAAACTACAGACGTAGAATCATAGAATGATTTGGATTGGAAGGGACCTGAGAGATCACCTAGTTCCAACGCCCTTTTCATGGAGAGGGACGCTTTCCACAATGAAGGGGTTGCTCAGAGCTCCATCCAACCTGGCCTTGAACACTTCCAGGAATAGGGCATCCAATTTAATGTTACATCCAGCCTCTGAGGAGAGGTAACTTCTTCTTATTAATATATCCCTTGGAGCAGATTAGAGTGAAGACACTGAATAACCAGTGTATATACACACATGAGTGTATGTGTGTACTTTAGAACAATTTGTTGTGATGGAAAGGAGGTACGTGGTTTTTTTGGTTGTTACCTATAGTAACATGACAACACAAAACTATGAAAATATCACTTAGGAAAATACATAAGGAAAAGAAATAAGGAGAAAGAAAGTGTAAGAGTAAATAGCAGAGCAGAAAAGTATCACAACCTGTGGATCCAGAGACAAGACTTGAGTATTGCAATTCAGATGACCCTTGGTCAAAGTGATGGTTGCAGTCTTGGTCTGTCGGATGTGGGGGAAGCTTTTACTTTTATCTTATGGATGTATAATTTTGTCTCAACCAATTTAGAATTAGGGAATTCAACAGAATTTATCCTGTTCAAGGATTTATACATATTTGGAATCAAACAAATCAAGGAATATGTATTAACCTTCCCAGTTCTGCCTCAGAAGGCTTTAGATTTATGATGATTTGGCTAAATTTTTCAAAAATATTAATGAGTGAGCTAAATAATCTTAACAAAACAAAGGAAAATGTTACATGGGAAATAGTTGAGTCTCTCTTCCTAGACTAGAAGCAAGGACAACCTTGGACCGCTAACAGGACATTGATGGAATAAAAGAAAGCTTTTTATCAGCTCTCAAGCAACTCTTAATTTCTATGTAAAATTGACAGTGTCTCTTCCAGAACTTCCCATGCTGCATGAACTTTTCCTTTTCTAAACAGGCTTAATCCTCCACACAAACTACAGGTTCCTGGACTCTTCTAGGGTACACCTGACTGACCCTAGACTCTGTGGCACAGATCATCTTTGAAGTGAGACTCTCTGTTATCTTACTCTTCTTTGGGTGCATTTTTGGAGTTGGTTTTGTTTGCCTTTACACTTCTGGGATGGTTGGGTCCCCTTCTGGAATTGGTTTGTCCTCCCCTTTGAGATGATTTGGCCACTTCTGAAATCTTTCTAATTTATTTCATACTGGTATGAATACGAAGTAGAGGGCCGTTCCATTCAAACTTGGGAAAAGAATTTCAATATTTCTAATAAATACTTCAGCAATCAACCTTAAAGTCTTTACTGAGGTCACGTATTCCACATATTCCATAATCATAAGGAATGCTTAGCATCTTTACAGAATATATCTGATTAAAAAAAAAAAAAAAACCAAAACACCACAAACACAAACACCAAGCCCCACTTCTCTTTTTTTTTTTTTTT
>VXAY01004468.1:480351-490983 GCA_013399855.1 Oxyruncus cristatus
GGTGGTGTTGGATCAAGGGTTGGACTTGATGATCTCAGAGGTCCTTTCAAACCCGTCTGATTCTATGATTCTATGATCTTTTCTTTAGAGGAACTACTAGCTTCAGTAATTTTGTAGTCCCAGTATAAGACAATTCTGCATCGTAATATCAGGCTTGTTCTGCTCATTTTACCTGAAGAAGAGTTTAATTTGAGTTAAAGATATTCCCTTTCTTTGATTGTTCTCAGTAACTCTACCTAATCCACAGAAATATCTTGAAAATAAACTGTACATACTAAATTTTCTATTAATTAAGTTTGATTTATTTATAAATTTGATATTATTTTAGAAAGTGTTTTTTTCTTTGAAGTTTTCTTTTTGGTGTGTTAATGGCATAAATCACACTGGTAAATGTGCAACTCTTTTCCAAATATCTATCTATTTAGTTGGTCATATTGCTTTACAGGGCATTTATTACAAATTAGACCAGGGTGCATTTGTGAATAAACAACTACTTTTCATTAAAAAAAAAAGAAAAAAAGTGAATTATATTTGGTTTTCATCTTCTTAGGTAGAATTGTTTCAAGAACCAAGACATTTAAAATTCTCCCAAAACAACTGTATTAACATTGTCCAGTTGCTAATACATAATGACTGCTTTCTCAGACACATCACTTAAATAAATCTTTTTATTTAGCTTTATTCTGTGTATCATATATGAGATTGGAAAAGCTATATAGAATTATTTTGTGATTCATACTGCTCATAAGTGGTTTTACTGTTTTTTTTTCTTTTTTTTACTGTTTATCATATCATTTTTCATAATATTGATTATACTTTCTTCTGTATCAATATTTTCCACACTATTTTCTCTGTTGCCAGCACTAGTAGGCAAAGGTACTCATTTATACAATTAGTGTATTCATCTTCAGTTCCAGCACTTCTACTCCAGATTCAGACAGCTATTCCTTGGGGACAAAAAGCTATATGAAGACATACATAATTCATTCATTCTTTATGTGATAACTTCCTTTAAATTCACATTTAGGCACCTTAATGCATACTAGATGGTGATTAAATATCTTACTCTATTTGTTTAACCAATAGACTATATAAATACTTAGTTCTATGAACAGGCTTGCATTTCACATTTATTTTTGTGGACATTCATCTATTTTCTGCTATGGAAGTTGAAATATTTATCTTGTTCTTTCACTAAAAATTATGATCTAAGTTGTTATTTCGAATTTCTTACATAAAATTTCACTGCACTCTGAATTTAATAAATGAAAACTTACTATTAACAATTTTTGTTTTTTAACAAAACAAGAAATTTAACTGATTTGTCAGAGTAGAAGGAAAGAAAGCAGTTATTCCTAACTGAAATTTGTAGCTAAGAAAATGTATAATTAATTGCATTTTACTCAAGTGAAACTATTTTTAGTTTGATACAAATGTGTTACTTTAAGTGTAGATCTTTAGGTTTCGTTGGGTTTGATTGGTTAATTTTTGTCTGTTTTCCCTAGGGAAAAAAAATCTGTAATCCACAAGTGCAACCCATTTACTTGTTTTCTGTATGTTCCTGAAAACATTTTCAATCTAATTTTAATTAACTAGTTTTAAAATTGGCTTACAAGTTCTTTTCCCTAACAAATGACTTAAATTTCATGTGAAATTTCTTCTGATAACATTATATTACTGTCTGTCACCCACAAAATTAGGGGCAAAATAGTCCCAAGAATAGAAGCACACCATCCAGTGACATAAAATCTAATATTTTTCTCTCAAAGTTGGATGGACATAGTGGGTGGATAGCAATTTCTATTCTACAAAAACCACCTACACAGACATGTACACACACACACGCAGTCTGCACAGAACCTTCTCATGTCAGCCAAGGCCCCTGGTCCAGGTACAACTGGTACTGTGGTCTCCAGGGAACAGTATGCTGGATCCAGCTGGCCTTTACATGGCTGAGTTCCTCCTCAAACTCAGCTCTCAGCATTATGCAAGACATTCATGGATGTATTTCCCATTAAGAGGCTGTTGTTTTCACTTCTTACCACTTTCTGACTTAGACATTCAGCATAAATGGACAATGGCCTTTTTGGCCGTGTAACCCCAAGCCAACGTCTTACTTTCTTGCTATCTAAAGCCAATTAGTAGTCAATAATCTAAAGTGTATTATCAACTTTTTACTCTCCTGCACTCAGTGGGTTACAAGGAAATAAATTAAGAGCTTCCCTCTCTTTTTTTTTACTTTCCCAGACACATCTAAATCATTAGAATTCAGTAGATGAAGTCTAGAGCCTTTGGAAACACTCCCCCATAAAAAGAATTATTTTGTTTGTTTGTTAGCAAATGCCAGAATCTTTTAATGAGTTAGAGCTGGACAGATGGATTAAAGATCTCATTTGTTTGAGCATGCTTTCAGGTAAGCTTCACCATATGACAATTTTTAAATATAACCAAACACCAATTTTTTTTTTATAATGTTTATGACCTATTTATCATACTTTTGTATACCAGCAGCTGTGTTCAATTTTTTAATGTTATCTGGTATAGTTTAGTGTAACTTTTTAATTTTTGCTAATTAATAAATATCTGTGAGTCTGTACTTAGCATTTTGCAAAGAATGAAATTCACTTCATTGCATTGTATTATAAAGCACACAACTTACCTGAGTTCCAGTAAGCTACCAGTGTACATTATTATAGCCAGAATAAGTAGCCAGCAGGAACATTTATTTGTACCCGAGAGTAAAAATTACAATCCTCCTTTTTCATTTTTTACATGATTAGGAAGCTCTGTTTTCCATTTAGTCTTCAAAGCCATCATTTATAAATGAGGTCATGTTTTGTGCTTTATTTCAGAACACAATTCTTGAAAAAAAAAAAGGCAACTAGATTTAAAATATTTCTTTTCAGTTCAGAAGCAATTTTATGCAGTATTTTTAGTTCCATTTCACTAGGTTCCAAACTCTGTGTCATATATTGTTTCCAATTTATTTTCATCAGATTTTGCCTTACTTGGCTTTTTTTTTTTCTTTTTTTCTTTCCTACATTTCTGCTAGTGTTGCAAATAAATCAAAACACAAATGCACCCGTGAAGTCAAGCAAGACACAATGGATCTCTATTCCATGTTTACAAAATAATATCCTAATATTCGTACTGTGTTTAATTTCTCCCACTTTTTTTTACCTTTTAATTTTAGCAATATTCACAAAGGATTTTGACAGACAAGAAAGTAATGAATATTAAAATTTATGATAGTTAATACATGTTAATATTGCAGAAGGCATATATTGTCATTGGTGTCCATTGTTTAAGATTGCTATTTATTTGAAGTTTTGATATAACTTTCATATAGTTTGAGTGTTCCTCAAGTATGCAATTTCATACTTTGTATTCCCCAAATGACTGTCCTAGTTTTCCCTGTTCTTTGGGGTTTTTTCTATTTCCTGATTGGTATGCTTCATGTTTCTTCCAGTTAATAAGTACCTTCCATTTTGGATTAGACTATCAAATCTTGATAGAACTCTATGAATGCCAATACAGAAGCTACAGCAGAACCTCATGTATTACAGCTGCCCCTGAAGGTATAGTTCCAACTAAAAACATCCATGGCCAAAACTACTGGTTATCTACCTTTGTATTCCATTGAACTGAAGAATAACTATTGCAATGAAACTATAATCCTAGAAGCCTAAAATTTGTGATGTCTAGGAATTAATACACATTTTCCTTTAACTAGATAACTTCTTAAAAGCTGAACTGTTGTGAATCTGTTTCCATTAATTATCTGACAGGGTATATTTAGTTTTGATAACAGCAAACTCTACTGACGCAAATAAAAAGTAATATTCAAATTGAATACACCTTTTACTGGTGAAACTCACCTTAAAATTGTTATTTTTCATTATTATCCATTGTTATTACTCTCACTTTAGCCTTGTTTCTTGTTTTTCCCATTCTTCCTGATCTTTTTATCCTTCTTCGAAAGAAAGAGTCAATTTGGGGCCATTCTCAGCTATTCACAAATTCACCTTCTGGTTTTGTTCCACTTAAGAACTAAGTGTTTTGGGACATATTTAATAAAGGACAAAATCAAAAAGAGACAGTGCTGACTCTGTGCCAGTCCAACACATTACTCAATCATTAGAGCACTCTTAAATCTTACTTTAAAACTTTGACAAAATGAATGAATTTGATGATACATTCCCTGACTTCTGATGTGAGTCACATACAGTCTTTCCTCTTGATGCTGTTCCACTTGGCATTTAGTGACCTGAATTGTAGAGCAGTCCGTCATGCAATGAGGTCACTAAGACACTAACTTATTTTGATTCTTGTTCATACTTGATTCAGAACAGAAATCTAAAATCAGTTCCTGTAATTTTTAAGAGAAAACTACCCCCAAACTCTGTTTTAACTGCATACTGTGTGTCTAAACCAACAAAATTCAAAATGTGAGAGGTTATTTCATGAGGAATAAAACATGGATGGAACATATATTGAGGAGTCCACAATTGTTTACCATAGTAAGGCTTATCCTCAGTGAAGTGTTTGATATTGTCTCCCATAGCATCTTCATTGGTAAGCTGGCAAAACACAGGTTACATAAATGCATGGTGAGGCGGATTGAAAAATGAATGGCCTGGGCCCAGAGGGTTGTGATCAGTGGTAGAATCCATCTGGAGTCAAGTCATCAGTCTTGTACTCTGTGGTCAGTGCTATGAACAGTGTTGCTTCACACTTGCATTTATGACCCATACACTGAGACAGAGTGCATGCTGAGTAAATTTTTGCAGATATGAAACTGGGAGGAGAGGCTGATGCACTAGACTTGTGCTGTCATCAGAGGGACCTCTACAGTCTGCAGAACTGAACTGAGAAGAATGTCCTGAAGTTCAACTAGAGGAAAGGCAAAATTCTACAAGTTGAGAGAAATGAACCTAGGCACTGGTACATGCCAGGGGCTGCTGAGGAAGACCCTGGATTCCTGTTGGACAGTAACCTGACCACAGGCCAGTAATGTATCCTTGTGGAAAAAAAGATGAGCTATCTCAGGATGAGCTTCCTGAGCTATATTAGGAAGAGCACTTTCAGTGAGACAATGGAGGTGATCCTTCCCCTCTGCTTAGCACTGGCGAGGCCACAGCTAGAGTACTGTGTCCAGTTCTTGGTGCTCTAGTACAAGAAACATATGGATTTACTGGAAAAATCTGGAAGTAGGTCACAAAGATGGTTAAGAGCATCATGGGTAACCTCACCCAGCCTGGACACAGAAAGGGCTGGCAGACTGAGAGCTCTTTCTCAGTTTCATGATTGTTGGTGCCTGGTCATCCTTGGTGGAACCATTTGTCTTATTAATTCTAATAACAAACAACTTGTATTCTATCTAGTCATGCAAACCACCACCCCTCCCCCCAAAGGTGGTCAACACAAAATTTCTTCAAGGGACAGGTGGAATTCAGTAACATGAGATAGAGCAATAGCAGGTGTGATACCCTTTACTGTGATGAGATTAACCAATCACTGAAACAGGTTGTCCAGAAAGACTGTGGAATCCCATCCTCGGTGTAATTATAAAGCCATGTGGACATGGGCAGTTAAAAAGGTAGGATTGGACCAAATGGCCTGCAAAGGTCCCTTTCTATCTCAACTATTCTGTGGACTTTCATATGAGGAAAAGGTACGATAGTTGAGACATAAGAATTTCTAAAGAAGTTCTCTTTCTGTTTTTTTTTAACTAATTATTTAACAAGTCTTCACATTCAAGGTTTTCATACTCAAAATTCAAAAATATTAATATTCAAAGCTTTTTTTGCTTGTTTGTTTTATTTTGGTTTTAATTCCAAAGGTGAACATTCTATTAAAAAAATAAACAAACCAAAACCAAGCAAATCTGCAAATTTCCTGTTTGTGGTTTCTTCCATTTCTGAGAGATAAAGCATACTTTCAGTGTCTTGAGGTGTATTAATTAGTCTCCCCTTAAATACAGCATCAATAGATATTTGAAGAAATACTCAAATATTCCTATTTTTAGAAGGTTTTTGAGCAACGCAATTTCCAACTTTCAGATAATTGAACTATTTCTGGTCTTATCCCTTCCTGCATAAAAATAAATAATTTCAGTCAGAAGAAAATTATTCAGATTTTCTTTACACATCTCTAAAACATTACTTTCAATCATTTCCTAAGTTACCACTTATAAATTTGGTACGTATACATATGTATACAGTCATATTTTCTAGACTTCAAATGAAAAATGGAAACTAACATTTCAGCTGAAAGTTTAACAACCTTCCATCCTACATGTGATATTCTTTTACATATACAACAAAATGAAATTTGAGTTTTGTGCAACAAGAGCACACTGTTGGCTTGATTCAGTTTATCACTCTTCAAGTTTTTTAAGCATTTCCTCAAATCCTTTATTTCCCAGTTTTGAATTGTGATTTTCATATTTCTTAATTGAACACAGTACTTTGCCTGTGTCTTAATGGGACTTGATTGATTATTGATTATTGCTCAATAATGATTATTGATCATTATTGATTTTAAATCATTCTTCCGGTTTAATCAAGATGGCTTAGATTCTAGTTTTGTCCTAAGAAATTGCAACCACTTCCAATTATGAGTTGGCCATAGATTTTATTAGCACTGTTTTTATTCTATTGTCTAAATAATGCATGCAATTATTTAATTGAACTTGTTAGATGTACTGGACTCCATATGGAATGTTCTGCTAAATTTCCTGTGAGCACTGTTAACTACTCTTTTAAGTAGAGATTTTTAATGAGCTATACAGTACTGCTGTGCCACCTCATTTTCCAAGTCTAATTAGGAAGTTGCCGTGAAAAACAAAATGCCAAACAAACCAGGTAAGTTAAATCTTTCATTTTCCTCCTATCCACTGAACCAGAAATTGTTTTGAAGTCAGGTTTTGAATTGTTTAGCTTGATTTTTTCTTGACAAAGATATCAGTATGAGTATTACTATAACACTAAACCCGCCCAAACTTGTATAAGGATCTTACAGTGAAAACAGCCAGGTAAACAGAAAACAGATGGCTGATCTATGCTTTGTGATATTTATGAGTTAAATATAGTAAAGGAGACAACATGCACTCAGACAGACCAGGGAATACTCAGAAACAGTAAGACGATATTGGTCAGTGAGAGAAGGAGTGATCTGTGTGCAATAGCAGTGTAAACATATTTTTTTTTCTGATTAGGGACATGTTTTCATTTTTATAATACATATTCTTGCTTTTATTCCAAAATATCTGCATGTATTTTATAACTTTTTTTGGGGTTTTTTTATGGTTTTGGCTAAACATAGAGGAGTGCCACAGAAAGGGACCGGGGGGTTCTGGTTGATGGCAAGTTGAATGAGTCAGCAGTGCCCTGGCAACCAGGAGAGCCAACCGTGTCCTGGGGGGCATCAGGAAAAGCGTCACCTACCAGTCGAGGGAGGGGATTGTCCCTCTCTTCTCTACACTGGGGTGGCCTCACCTTGAATATTGTCTGCAGTTTTGGCACTGCAATATAAGAAAGATATTAAGCTTTTGGAGAGTGTCCAAAGAAGGGCAACAAAGATGGTGAAGGGGCTTGAGGGGAAACAATGTAAGTGGCTGAGGACACTTGTTCTGTTCAGGCTGGAGAAGAGGACATTGAGCGGAAACCTCATTGCAGTCTACAGCTTACTTGAGGAAGGGGAGGGGCAGGCACTGATCTCTTCTCTGTGGTGACCAGTGACAGGACCTCAGGGAATGGCCTAAAGTTGTGTCAGAGGAGGTTTAGGTTGGATATTAGAAAGAGGTTCTTCACCCAGAGGGTGGTTGGGCATTGGAAGAGGAAAAGGTCACAGCACCAAGTTTGACAGAGTTCAAGAAGCATTTGGACAATGCTTTAAGGCCCACAGTGTGACTCTTGGGGGTGGTCCTGTGTGGGTCCAGGAGTTGGACTCGATGATCCTTGTGGGTCCATTCCAACTTGGCATATTCTGTGATATTCCCAGATCTTTTCAGTCCAAAAAGCTGCTGCCAGAATAATTTATTTTATCTGTCATTCTGCCCACTTCCCTCTCCATACCATTTGAAATATTGCAGTACTTTCCCATTATGTTCCAAGTACAATTTCTATCAGTTACGTGGTTAGCTTACTCCACATTTCTTGATACCTTGTTTTTACTTCCCACAATGGTACCCAAAGGATGGCAGCCTTTATTGCATCTCTACATTTCTATAGCAAATGTTGTTTGACAGAATCTAGATTTCTAAATAGATATGGGGAAAAAAGTAAAAAAGTTAAGTACTTGCCTGCAGAAGTATGATCTAAACTGCCTAAATTTTTAATGCATTTAGTGAAAAAGTTCTGTGGCTCTTCTATGCCTCCAAACGATATTATTTAGATTGCTGCTTCCTGTCTGTGTGAGAACATGTATTTTTCTGAACTCCTGCTCACTAAAATGGGGAGAATTTTGAATCACTGACATTTCTAGTGGTTTAATATAAACAGTTTTTGTGGTATAACCTTAGTAGACAGCTATGCATCAGAGAGCAGCTAATTCACTCCCCCCTGATGGGACAGAGGAGAGAATCAGAAGAATGAAAGTGAGAAAGGAAGCAACTCAAGACAAAAACAGTTTAATAGGTGAGGCAAAAGCTGTGCAAATAAACAAAGCAAAGCAAGGAATTCATTCACCATTTCCCATGGGCATTCAACCATCTCCAGAAAAACCTGGCTCTGCCACATGTAACAGAACACTTGAGAAGACAAACACCACTACTCTAAATGCCACCTTCTTCCTTCTTCTTTTGCCAGCTTTTATTGCTGAGCATGATGTCATATGGTATGGAATATCCCTCTGGTCACTTGGGATCAGCTGTCCCATCTGTGTACCCTCTCAACTTCTTGTGCACCTACAGCCTCCTTGCTGGTGGGGAATTGTGAAAAGCAGAAAAGGCCTTGAAGCTATGTAAGCACTCCTCACCAATAACTAAAGTATGAGTGAGTTATCAGCGCTGATTTGGTCACCAATGCTAAGCATAGCACCATACAAGCTACTCTGAAGAGAATTAACTCTATCGCAGCCAAAACCAGTAGAGTATTATCCATTAACCTTCAAACTATGCACAGAAGTTGTAGTCAAATTATTTCTTGTCTTTTCTTTCTGTTTTACATATAATTCTTACTTTCTTTAAATGATAGATTGCATTTAAAATCTTATAGATTCTATATTATTTTCAAATATAGTAAGTTCCAAACCTTGTCTCCAGAATCCTGAGCAAGGCATCTCTCACATAAGACTGGAATCCACCTTCATATGGATTTGAATGAAGCTGGAATATTTCACTCATAGTCTAAATTGATCTTATTTTTCAGCTTCTCTAGGGACTTCTCTTTCATAATTAAGATAATTGAATACTGAGCACATTTAGTACTGAAAGCACTTTAAAGGTGGAATTGGAGACTCTAAAACTGTATTGTTTTTTATTTCTGCTCATCAGACAAATATGAAGGAAAGCAAAGGAAGTAAAGCACATGAAGAGCTAATGCAGACAAATGGCAGTGAGAGTTTATCCTGTTAAAACATGGTAGAACTGGGGAAGACTTTTGAAATTTTAATATTTTTACTCCCATGTTTTGCTTTAGCACAGAGAGTTTTATGTTAATTCTTTATTAGTTGGAGTGAGTCCAGAGAAGGACCATGAAGATGATCAGATGACTGGAGCACCTCTCTTGCGAAGACAGGTTGATAGGGAATGTTCATTCTGGCGGAAAGTAGACTTCAAGAAGACCTTTTAGTGACCTTCCAGTACTCAAGAGGAGCTACAAGAAGGATGGAGATGTACTTTTTACAAGGTCTTGTATTGATAGGACAAGGAGTAGTGCTTTTAAAATGAAAGATTATTCAAATTTAGATATTAGGAAAAAGTTATTCACCATAAGAGGGGTGAGAAACTGGAACGTGTTGCCCAGAGAAGTTATAGATGCCCCATCTCTGGAAGCATTTGAGGCCAGGTTGGATGTGGCTCTGAGCAACCTGGTCTAGTGGAATGTGCCCCTGCCCATGGCTAGTAGGTAACTGTCTTGACAAGAGCAATTACTTGCTCATATTGACCTGCATAACAGTTTCAATGCAGAAGCCCATTTTCTATATGTTGCACTGATGCTGACAAACCTTCTTAAAACAAATAAAACGAAAGAAGAAAAATGATGAATTATAATGACTTTTGAAATACTAAAATATTTTGCTAAACTATGTCTAGAATGCCAAAGGCCTAGAAGTGAAACTTGGAGGAAAAATGACCCTGTTTGGCTTGCATTCATTCCATTAAGAAGTACCTCTAAAGCAGATTTGTTGCGGAGAGTTAGTTGGAGATTTCCTGAAGCCAGTCGATGGCTGAGATAACAGCTGCGGCTAAGTAGGTGGGTGAGTTCTTGAACTCACCCCTTTAACCTCTGCTAATGAGCAGAACTGATGCATCATTTTATGCAGTAAAAATATAAATAATGAGAATATTAACCTGGAAAAAAAATATCCTCTGATGTAGTGAACTTGCCCTTTTTTTTTTTTTAATGAAGGATTTTATGTATAAGAAAACTGAAAAAAAAAATCATATTCTTGAGTTTTCTTTTTTTT
>VXAY01004468.1:491029-539851 GCA_013399855.1 Oxyruncus cristatus
GATTTTTTTTAAAAAAAAACCTAAAAAAAAAATCATATTTTTGTGTTTTTTTTTTTTTTTTTTTTTTTTTACTGTTTCTTGAACACTGTTTACTGCTCTGTCTAGTTCCCTTGGTATCCCTTCCAGCAAACACCCCTTGAAGGACTGTTTCAGGATGGAGACTACAGGTACTGAACACCTCTGTCTAGTAAAGTGGGTAATTAATGGGCAATTTTTGAAAATTCCTGTCATGTATTGATGTACAGTATTTCATTTTCTGCCCTTATATATAGTTCTGGCCTCCTTTTCAGGAGGATGTTTTCACCAGGTTATCAGCATTGTGAGCAAACTGAATTGGTATTTATATTGGTATGGACACGAGATTCCTAAATTTTATTAAAACCTACCCAAACAGTGCAGGAAATATCATCTCTTCTGTGGACTTCAAAGCCTATCAAACTGACTTCCATTTATTTCTAATCCTAGTGTGTAATAAACACCAGTGAACCTGTGGCTGCATTGTTGCTGTAGGGAATCTCATAAAATAACTGTTCTGATGGCCTAACACATCCAGAATGTACCCAGCTTGCCTAGAAAAACAGTATCAGAGACATTAATATTCATTTAAATGTTTTGAAATCTGCAGTATTAAAGAAGGTGGGGTGAATTTTTTTTTCAACTTAACTGATATTTAATGGATATGCTACACTGTAGAGTCATCTGGAATCTTAAGCTCGATTATTCTCATTTATAAGTAGGAAAATATTTAAATATCTGTGTTAGGAACTTTTGTAGTTCCTAGAGTTGCAGTATCTGTAAATGCCCCAGTCTAAAGAGGATTGATCTTTTCTGTAACATGTTCCATATGAAAATATTTATGTCTGCATAGTCTGCTTCAGGTCAGTTCAAGTACCATTAAGCTGGACAGGAGATTGTTAGAATAGTATGTTGACCCTGGAAAATAGTGCAGTATTATAGGAGATGACTGGTAGACTATCAGCTTTTCAAAGGGTTTTATTTTACACTAGCTTGATCCAAATAAAAGGGTCACTGGAGACCATTCAGTTTAGTCCTAGCTCATTTTCAACTGAAAGAAATGCAGTTTGCAAGCTCCAAGTTTAGTCTGCAGTCAAAATCAAAGGACAGTAACACAGTAAATGAGAAAATGAGATTTGCTTCCGAAACTATGCTCTGATCCAAACTAAAAGAAACTGATATAAAATTCTAAATATATATATTTAGAATATATATATTCCTCCTCCCTGGTGGAGGAAGGAAATGAGTTGTCTTAATGTTCTCAGACCTTCAATACTTAGAGATGGCCAATGAAATGAAATAGATGACCCCACCTAAAATCTAGTTTTTTCTTGGTTTAGCCATAGTGATGATGGTGTTAGAGTTCATCCTTCTATTAATTTTTCAACAGAATTATTTAAATGCATTGTAATTATTTGTTTTCAGGCTACTTTTTCAGGAAGAGCGAGTGGAGTTGACAGTCTTTTTCAGACTGGAACCTGTTTCATGAGAGGACTGTCTTCCTAGGTTCACTCTTCATCATTCACCTTTAAATTTCAATAATGTGTATGGAAGACTATATGTTTCATTGGATCTGGAGAAGAACAATAATGGAAATTCTAATGATAACCTAAACGTTGTGTTTATCTAGGAAAACAGCCTGAAGTTTGATATCTGCTTATTTTATTTAGCTGTTGTACCATTTGATATACTACTTATATAGATCTTGCTTAACAGAGGTAGCTAAATTTGCTGAAGCCTTTGATGGTGAATATTCACCTGTATGTGTCAGCATTTACTTAGTTAAGTAAATGAAGGCCCCAGAGATGGTTCAAGTCAGAAGATAAGGACCCTACAATCATCAGCATAAGCTGCAGCCTTAGAGATAGGAAAATAAACAGCCCATCTAGAGACGCTGAAAGGATCCAATGAAGAATGGGAGGACCTCTGGCCCTAATATTACTATTAGTCTGAATTCTCCTGTGAGTGGTGGGCAACTTAAATCCATCAGTAATTATATCCTTTCAATCTCTTTGTTTAGGGTCTCTCTTTGGAGGCACACAGCTCAAGCTGTAATGCAGCTAATAAATAAAAAGTACTTTCACAGAGCAATCTATCTTTCAGCTTATTGATTCAGTGGAAATCTAGAGTCAAACGCTGCTGCGGTGGCTGGCATGTGAAACTTCCATAATGTAAAGTTGGTCTAATGCAAGACAAAAATATTACAGTCCTGGAACTGGAGGATCTAACCCCTTCCTTTCTTCTTCCCTATTTCAGCTGAGGTTTTTAGTTTAGTTTCTTGCTTATTCTTTTTCTGCATGTGTACAGTGCTGAGTTTCATTGAGAGAATGAAAACCCAATGATTTTTCAGTGAATCAATCAATGAATATTTTATGCACAGAAGTTTCATTCTTATCAATAATGACCACAGGATCAAATTTGAAAATTTGAAAAAAAGAAAGATATTACTAAAATAAAACAAATAAGTCTAATAATGAACATATTAATGTTCAAATAATATCACCTTGCAAAGCTTGTGCAAATGTTATTCATGCATTTATATAGTCCATTTGTTACGAATGGCACAGCTCATTTGAATTACAGTAATGTAATTATAACATGTAATTTACAGACTTTATAGATTGTCAGAGTTTAATGGGAAAAGGACCGTCAGAACATACAGCTGAGCCTCCTACATACCACTGAGTTTCAGCAACTTAAGTTATGAACTTAAGGAGAGATTTGAATAATTATGGAGTAGCAAACCTTATAATTACCAGAGAGATCCTCAGCAGTCTTACAGTCAGGTAGATTTTCTTCCCCCATGTTATACAACATCCATTTTTATATTTCTTTGATATCACTAATCTGAATTTGGTAATAGATTTATATTTTTACTTGCTATCACTTGAATGAGTCTATGTAAATTTAACTGAAACTTAATGATTAGGTTTAGAAAATCTTGCAATGCAGCTGTGATGGACTGAAACGTCGGTAATGTCTTAAACATTGCCAAAATAATAGAAAGACTTTTTGTCAAACGGCAAAGGAAGAAAAGTCTGTCTGTGGCCACCAAAGCACCCCCCTCCTCCCAATACCTCCCAGCTGGAATTTGGACTATGACTAAGTACTTGAGATAAGACTGTTGCCTTATCTTCTCAAGTCTGAGGAGAAGTAAACAAGGCTCAGGAAAGAAGAATCTGTGTTAAGAATCAGCCCTAGATGGGGTCAGGGCTGGTGGGGGAGAAGAGTTTCCAGGGTGTGATGGTGAAATGTCTCCAAACCAAACCAAAGGAGCTTTGTATTACTAACCTCCTGCCCCCCTCCTGGGAAGACCACGTACACAGGGGACATTCATGTGAGAGGCAACTGAGCAAGGGTCATAAACAACCGAAGACCCCCCAAGTTCCCCGCAATTCATTCCTGAGGCCATCTACCACCAAAGGACTGCCCGTGATCCAAGTGAGGCAACAAACCTGTTACAAGAGACTGCAAAGCTTCCCCCCACCAAGGGGAGGTGCCGGGCATCTCCTGAACGTATATTAATCCATTGGACTATTACATTCTGTCTCATATTTACCATTAAATATAACCCATACTATTGACTTGGCATTTGGTACCTTAATTCTCCCTCTGCTCTGCTCTGCTCTACTCTCCTGTCATCTTCCTTTTAAATTTCACCTACTGATTTCAGACCATTTCTCTCTGTATTACTAACACAATTTTAAATTCTAAACCTACCCTTCAGAGTGCACTCCCTACTGCTTCGTGTCATTTGGAAATTTTTAAGCACACTCTACAATTCTATCCAAACCACAGCTGAAAACACTGAACAGAGCAAGTTCTAGCATAGGTGCCCATGAATTCCCACTAGAAGGGCAGTCTGATAGCCTAACTGCACTTCAAGTAAAGTTATTCTGTTGATTAAATATCCATCTTTTTGGTTATTTCATCTTCATCATCAGTGATTTTTTATGAAAACATCCTTTGGAAGTAAAGTTCCACTAGTCAAAGTGGATCTGTTTATTAGTTCTTTTATAAGCTCTACCAGGTTTTCTATGAAAAGACTAAATTAAATTAGTTTGACACAGTCAATTCTTGACAGATTCGTACTTGATGACTCTTGACAACTCTATTTTTATCCTTTCTGTATATTTTTATCATATTCATATTTTATCAATATTCATAGGCTTTTTCATATTTTCCACAGTGTTGAAGCTAAAGTGACCTGTTATTAACTAATTATTGATTCCTCTTTTTCTCACTTTTATATATGGATCAACTGTTTTTCCTAAACCTGTTACAAGAGAAGAGCTGAACAATCATCATTGGTGGTTAAGAGATTATTTTAGTTAGGTTTTTATATGCCAGAACTTCACCAGGGCATATGAGCTTCTAATCCATGTAGTAATTTCCTCCTGCCTTATTCTGTTCTATTCTGCTATCCTACTGGTCAGTCATAACTCAACTACTATGTTCGAGAGATCAGAACATAATAGCTCTTCATGGACTTTTTCTGTATCACTTTTTTTTTTTTTTCCCCCCAATTAATTGAGGTACTTGTAGTTTATTTAATCTTCTTCTTATTTACATTATTTTATTCACTTTTTTTCCCATGCACATGTTGTAGTTCATCTTTCAAAGTCCTAACTTTATTTTTATGAGCTTGTTTGATACTTCAAATTGATTTATTTACTATTACCCTATTTTCATTTGTTTATGACTATTTTTTATATTCTGGCTATTAATAAAAGAGTTTGTGGTATAAAAAAAAAAAGTTTTTACCACAGTTCCTAACTTTATTTACCACGGAGAAAAATTTACTCTGTTCTCTTTTGAGCCATCCTAAGCTCTTCTTTTATTTGGGTGTAAGCCAAGGAATAAGTCATTGACGTGTAAGTTTGCAAGAAAAACTAGTTACTAAATAGCCACTCTGCATCTCCATTACCATGGTTGTCTTTGATAATTGTCAAGCAAATTCACAAAGTGTTCAGAGAACAAAAGAATAGGAGACTTACCATAAGGGATGATGATAACAATTTAAAAACCATGAAGAAGCTGTCATATTACAAAATTAAATTTATATTTATTTAGTTGTATGTTTTTTATAATTCTTTATATTCAGAATGATTTCTCAGGTGACCTTTTTAAACATTGCAGTGAGAATTTCACATAATTCAGCTCTTTCCTTCTCCAGTGACCTTTTTAAAATATTGCAGTGAGAATTTAAAATCATTCAGCTATTTTGTATTCCACTCTTAAAACCTCATGTCACACAGAGGTAGTTCATATATATAATTTTTTTATTTATGTTCTCTGGCATACACTTATACGGCTATCCCAGTTTACTGATATTTCTACAAGGCAAAACATGTTCTGAAACAAATTTTAAAGGCATGCCATGTTGTGTAGTGGTAACTTTATTGGTTTTGGCTAATGCTTCTAAGTCAGCAAATGGTTGTTGGGATATAGAATCACATTTTCTATTGTTCTGAAGAGCATAGATGTATTATGACTTAAGTCATTTATCACATCTATGATTTTTAGTTATTTTTGGGCTTTGAATTCAGGAGATTTTTATCATCTCTCTGCATCATGGCATTCAACTCTCCAAGAGAGGGATGTTGAACCATCTTAAAAATGCCCTGTTTTAGTCTAAAATTCACACTATCAACTGAATAAGTCTCCAGACTCTACAGACTGTGATGATCAGAGCACCATTGACTCTGAAAGGGAACTTCAGCACCTTGTTCATGTCTGAACTGTAGAAAATTGGCCTTTGGATGTATAGATCTGAAGCTGCATCAGTTTCCCTTTGTTGCTGCCTTAGAAAGTAGCATATTTTTCATGACATGATTATAATTAGATTTTCTGGGACTCCTAATGCCATGAATGAATAAGATAATAGGTTGACACAGGAGCATTTTCATTTCCTACGTATTTAAATGAACCATAACAGTCTAGTAATGTTCTGATTTTGTTTGCTTTTGAAACTCTCACTACAGAATAGATACTCCTGTTCAGTCTTTTACATGTGTGAGTAATTTCTAGGTAAAGTAGTTAGACACCTATCTTTCACTGTTTTCTTTCTTAACTTTACTCACCTCAGAAATATGTGTTATACCTTCTAGGTGTCCCAATTTTCTGCAGGTCACATATTTTTGCTTGTGCGTGTGTAATTATATACTTACAATAAAGTGCCAGTTGACAACTGATATAACTTTCTAACAATTCTCCTGTGATCCTACTTAGTCTGTAAGGCTTTACAAAGGAAGAGACTTTGCTCTTCTGTGTTCCTTCAGCATAAAGAGAAGAATTACAGTACAGTGGGACTGAACTTGTTGTTTTCTCTTTCCAGCATCTGTTTTTCAGTCCTTATCTGTAACAGAAAAGTGAAATGCTTGCTATTTACTAAGTTATACTCCTTATAGCTCAGACAGGGAACTACGGAACAGTCTACTACAGTACTTTTCTTTTTCTCCAAAAAATCAAACTATCTCCAGCTTTCCAGCTGCTAGAATGTATGCATATGCATATTATAATTGCTTTAAAAGATCAAAACCAAAAAACATAAAAGAAAAAAATCATCAAATCTCAGAAACCCACCCTTTTCTTCATGAAAATCTGTCTGTTCTAGGCTCTAAACAAGTTTGTTCAGTATTAAAAGTGAATGGCTAAGATATGAGAAATGTTAGCTGTCTTTTGTTTTTGATCATTCATTCTTAGGTGATTATAAGGTATCAGTTCTGGAAGGCCAAATGTTTTTGTTCATATTTGTTCATATTACTCAGATTTAGGGTGTAAGAGGGGAAACAAAACACTTGCAAAAGAAAAAGCATTTTTGTGCATCTCCATCATTTCCCGCTCAAGAACAATTTTTTTACATTTTTCATTTAATGTTTAGCATGAAACTTTCTTAGAAATTATTAATTAACCCTACCCTCACACCACTATTACTACATAACATGCTGTTTGAGCATGTGATTCAGCCAGACAACACTCAGACTTTAAAGAGTCTAAGCGGAGATAGGAAGAGAGTAAAAAAAGACAAGGAAATAAAAATTCTTAGAAAATCTTATATTCATTTATTGGACCTACCTATATACATTACAAATATGTAGACTATTTTATACAGGTCTTTTTTCCATCCTGATTTGATAGCTAAAAGATTATTAAAAAAAACAAAACCAAAGAAACCCCACACGACAACAAAAAAACCCCATAACTTTATTTGTTTTTTCTTCAGGTTAGAAATTATTTCTGAAATAAACAAAACATTGTAAATGACCAGAAATAAAAATCATTATGTGAGTTGTTTTGACAAGAGAAATACAGAAAATAGTGCAATAAGCCACTTCAGAGCAAATGGAAAGGGTCTTAGGGTTGCTTGCAACAAAAGAATTAAGTAAGTGCTCTTCGACTATGATAGTTTCAAATGGTCTCAAAAAAAAAAAAAAAGGAACATAAGAACTAGGTTTATTTTTGAAGAATTAGCAAAATAATAAATCCAGAATAAAGGCACTTTTCAGAAAAGCCAATAAATTGTAAAATAGAAAAATGCACTGTTTGTTTTAAATGTGTCTTGAGTTGGAAAGAGGTTGGAAATAAAGTTTTTTCCTCTGGTTTAAACATTCGGGTAAGTTATTTGTACCTTTCTTTTCTCTAGATTTATTCACAGATGAGTAGCTTAAGAATGCTAACAAAAGTTGAAATTGAAACACATCTCTAAGTTCAACTACGTTTGTGGAAAAAGAGCAATGAAATTATCACATACAATCAAAAAGACAAAACCCACATTCTTAAAAATTTCTGCATAAATGGAGATTATATTTTATGTAGTGTTTGAATCAAATTATTTATTCATGCAATTAACTATATATGTTGTTATAACTTTGATTTTGCTTTAAATTGATCATTACAATAATCTGTAACTTATACATTTTTGTCCTGAAGTATGTAAAAATAACCATTTTTAAGGGAATTGAGGCATTTCTAGTCCTATTAAAAATAAATTTTAAATTCAAAAATATATAATTATTTAGATAGTTTGTTCAAGTTCCAGCTTCCTGTCTCATACAGATAAGTATGTCTACTCCCTACAGAAAAAACTGGTCTAAAGTAAACCAACTAAGATTTAACCCAAAAAGCTCACAAATTTAAACATTTTTAATTAATTAACGAGAATATTAATTTTGTCACCCATTTTTTTTGTCGCTTTTGACTGTGCTTTTTTGTCCCATTAAATGAGAACAACTGTTTATTTTTATATTCTTATGTGTAGATTTCTCTTAGGCTGTGAACTAATGTGGCCATAGCAAAGCTGCTAGGACTCCTCTAGTATGCAAAACATTTTACGCATAGTACTAAACTTATTAGTTTCCATGGAAACAGTTACTGTTTTATAAAAGTTGACGGACTTTACTTACAGAAACACCAGAAATGAACATAGAATAGTATGAACTTGACAGATTCAGAAAAGATAATCTTGTCAGAGTGATGCTGGACCATACTTTTATATCAGAAAGAATGCACATCATAGTCACGTTAGATGAGTTGATAGACAAGGAAGGCTGAAAGAATAACAGAAGATGTAGAACAATTCAAGCTTAGAGATTTGTAGCGATGACTTTAAGGTTAACATTTCACAAAACCGAAGTAGCTGTTCACTTCCTTGTTAAACTGCAGAAAGTGAATTCTCATACTGGTTCACCAAATGTTAAACTGACAATGGCAGTCCAGTGTCTAATAAGCATAATTCTGCAGTCAGAATAGTATTGACAAAAGTGAGATTTTTTGCCTAAAGATTCTTGCCTATTCATTTGCTCATTTGCACCTGTCTTTCCCTTCAGAAACGTTCCATGCTTTTATATAGTTTCATGATTGGAGCACTTGAAAAATAGAGAGCAAGGCTCCAGATTCTCCTCCTGAGGTGAAACCCCAGAAACAGTTTTCAGGAAAATCCCCTCAGAATGTAGGAGTTGTTGTTTTGAACCATCAAACTGAGACAGGTTCAGACATCAGGGGTTAATCTCCTCTAGTAAATGTTTTAAACATTAAGCTATTACTGTGAAAGTGTATACTACCATTCATTCCACTTCTTGTTGAGGAATATTTCTACCTGCAGGGAAATTCCTTCTCAATTTTTTATTTGAAATTCAATGATGCCAGTGTGATTGGATGTGCATATTGCATTGAGTCTCCTCAGAGAGTGCAGATGAGCTGGGTATCTTTCTGTTTAAAGCAATGTGAGATTTACAGTGAAGCTATTTCTAAGTCTCCTGAGATGGTAGTGCTTTTCAACTTCAGTTCCAGTACCACCATAAGCAAAGTACATTTCTGCCAGAAAAACCTAGAGTATTTACAGACACAAAAGCTTACAGACAGTTTTGATATTTTTAAATTCTTCATAAGTACTCATTCTAAACACTGTTTCCACAGTGGATTAAAAAGACTGCCTATGTGCATGAAATTGAATTTGTTCCTGTGGTCACAGGTATTTTGAGAAATAATTCATGTAACACAGAGAGTAATCAGTTTATCTAAACTAAAATCTATTCAAAATTAATAAAATAATATTTTTAAGGGTTTTATTGTTTTCTGGTTTGGTTCTCTAATTATTGTCATATAGTTATGCTGCTTAATTATATTTCATAGTTAAACTTATTAGCTAAATACAAATACTTGTTATACTGTATTTTTAAATTTCTGCCCTAACTACTGTTGTGTTATATATAATTCTCTAAAACTTTTTTCCTGAGTTTTTTCTTTTTTTCCCTAATCTCAATTCAAACTGAATTATTTATATATTGCTTAAAATGCTATATCTCTTTTTGTTTGTTTGTTTGTTTGCAGCTGTATCTTTTCTGTATCTCAGTTAAATTATCTTGATGCAATATGTATAAGTAAATAACAATGCTGGGCCAACATCCAGAAATACACATTGAGAAAAATGGGCTATCAGCAATTCTTGACCACATCTTGTTATTTTCTAACTTGTCATGGGAATTGCTTTGGTATTCACTGTAGTTTTCCCTACTGGTTTTATGCTATCAAGTCTTATTTTCAGGTCAAACAATGAAATCATTAGGCAGTCACTTCTAATGTAAGTTTCTTATAGAGGTTAAAAATGTATAATGATTTCACAGTTCACAAAAATATTAGAAAATATTATTATTTTAAAATAAATTTTCAAAAATGAGAGCCTAAAATAATATTAAAAGACCATTTTGAAATCTAAATATATGGGCTGTCCTTAAAGTACATAAATGTTTAACTACTGATTTCTATTCATATGGATCTGGATCTAAAACCTGTGATTCCATTCCCACTTTAACATTACAAAAATGCAGATAAAGAGAACTTCCTCTTTGACCTGCTACCTCCCTTCTGTTACTGTTAGCACTTGAGCAATTGCTTTATGGACTAGATCTGTAAGCACATGGTTTCTAAGAATTTCCAATCTTCCTTTTTATTTTACTTTTTTTTTTTTTACTTTATTTTATTTTGCAATTTAGTTATTTTAGTTTCATTAATTTGTTATTGCATTTATTTTTGAAACAAATTCCCTAGCTGCCAGAGAAATGAAGGTAAAACAAGGGCAGACTGAAGAGTAGTTGTCAGTTATGGCATGTTAAGGAGAACAGGCAACTGCAACATAATTCAAGTACATTTATTCTTAGGGGAAAATCTTGGTCTCATTAGCCTTAGAAACTAAGGAGTAATTAATTGTAATTGCTTCATGGATCAATCCCACCTTCACGTTCTAGCAAGTAGAACATTCAGCAATTAAATGAAGCATAAGCCTTACTTCATGCTTTAGCTGTGTGAATATTTTCCCGCAAGAACAGGATACAACACTTCATATAACCACATGAAGAAGGAATTTTCTAGAAACAAATTGGAACAATAGTCAAAGATAAGAGATTGAAATAGGCAGAACATTTTTTCAGCATGGGGAGCAAGCTTTTCAGATTTTCTAAATAACAAACAGTGATTCAGACATTTTTCTTCCCTTTACTATTTTTCTCTTACTCAGATAAGGAAATTCTACTCAGGCATTTAGAGTTTTTGTATATGTGTGTGTTTTTCTCCAGCTCACTTTTCAAATTGAAGAAAGGGTAGAGAAATCTGAAATTTTCATAAGAAAGTGAATTTGTTTTTGTAGTGTTACAGAAATCAAAACTGAAGTACAACAAATTAAAAATACCTCAAATGAAAAGGATTACAGCAGCCTCAAGCTCATTAGTCATGAGAAACCCTAATTCTCTGTGTATTCTTCTCCTACAAACATTCTTCTGGGCAAAAAAATTTTAGTTGACTCATCCCCACTGTTCACTGTAATTCAATATGAATAGACTATTTGTCTAATATATCAAATTCTATCAGCCTTCAGGATCTATCCTCTTCTTAAAGACGGCCTTCCTGATTTTTCTAAACCACCATGGTGCATTCCTTCTTCTTTTTATGTCTTTAGCTCATAAATTACATTCCCCATCATTCCCAAATATTTCATACTCCCTCTCTGTCCCTAAACTTCCTACAATACATTCCTATATACTTAAAAAGAATGTTTCTTTTTAAATGAAGAAAATTTTATAGCTTTTTCATGGAGAAACTTTTATCTCTTCAGACTGGAACTGTTTTCATCAAGCGCTGGTCTCTGGTTCAGACAACTACATTTCTTTCTCTGGCTGCAGACATGAGACAGAGGCTAAAAATCTGAATACTTTTCAAAGCATTGGATATTGCTGAAGGTTAGAAAATCTTAAAAACTGGAAGTGAGAGTATTATTCATAAACTGTGTGATTCATCATATCTCACATCAGCTACACATATATGCTACAAGTATCTATAGCTATATATTTATTTTTCGTTCAATGGCTCTGTGTTTTAAACAAAATATGTGAATACATTTATAAATATGTAGAACATATGAAAAATGTAAAACAACTATGTTCAGCAATGTGTATTATTTTTCATGTAAACAAAGATCATACAAGTTATTTTGGACTTACAGGTAAAATTCTTTTAATTTCTTTTCGTATGGTTTTGTGGTACTTGCCGGTTTGCTTTCTTTTGTTATCATTTAAGTGTAACTGATATTTAAATTATTCAGGAACTTGTTATTCTGAGATGGTTCCTGTGCCTGGCCATTCAAGATATTTCTTGTTTTTTTCTTGTTTTTTTCTTTTTTGTCTGAAATACTGTAGTGGTAGTCAAGTAAATAACCCCCTTATTTAAACAAAAAATTTAGAAAATACAGGTTGACTTTACATCATCCTGACACAAATATAATTGCCCAAGAATAACAATATTACATATCTTCTGTACACCCAAGATGAAAAGAGTATTAAAATAGAGAAATCAAGTACTGAATGATTCAGAATGTCTATATTAAACTTTCCCAGGTAATTTAATACAGCTTCACTTTAAAATTATTTATTGCTTACTCTTTATAACAGTGCTGCTATGGTACTGTTCTACTGCAGGGCTATCATAATATTTTTAGGTGTTTCCTGAGCACTTTCTTCACAAGAAAATTGATGTAGAACTTTAAGAACACGAAGTGTTTTTGAGATATGGATCCCACCTTCACAGTAATAGCAACCTACGCAATAATTTGCTTTAAACACAGAAGTATTCCATCACTCAGTATCCTTGTATTTATGTGCTCCTCAGACAATAAGCCAATGCACCCAATACTCCTAGCTCTTAGGCTGTAAGTGAAGGGCAATTTTGGTTTTGCTATTTTGAAAGAAAATGGTAATCCAGTGTTGAGATTTAGTAAATGCAGTTATTGGACCAGAAAAGTATTTTATTCTAAATGTTTAAGGCTTGACTCAGTTGCTTCTATGTAGGATGAAGTTTGAAATACTCTTTGGCAGCTTACCTAACAGTCAACCAATGCTTCAGGAGCCTGACGATTTTCTAAACATCTTTGTCTTATCTGCCAGATCAGCAAAGATTTCTCACATACTCCAGGGCAGCTCAAAATGTCAATACCTATTCAAGCAGTTAAATCCTTCCCCTAATAGCTATTAGTCTTATCAGTCTGTAAATATTTTCTACTACATTGATCCACAGCTCAACTGCAGAGTAGGCTGTAAAATTTTCAATCCTCATTTCAGAAAAGTGGTTATGACAGACACATCCAAGATCATTTCGTATTTCCTGTGTATTAATAACTTATCTCACTTTATGTAACAGGTTGGCTATAGGGAATCCCAGACTCTAACAATCTCAAATCACTAAGGAGCCTATTATGGGGATCTATAAAACAGTTGCAAATTCTATTTCACAGAATGGGGTTTTTGATTTAGGCAATTCATGTCAATGTTTTAGATATTTATTGAAGCATTCCTTCTAAATTAGCTGGTTTGTACTGTTGATGGAATAGATATAATTATATTGATTGTGGGGGCCAAGGGGCTTCTGCTTAATTTAGGTACCAATGTATGTGCATGGAAATTCTTACTGAGTCCATTCATTTCATATACATATATATTTATATATACACACACATATATTCTTGTCTGAATAAGTAGAAACCTAGGTATTACTTTCAGAAGGAATAATTCCCAAAGCACTCACTTAAGGATCACTAAGGAACTTCACTGTACTTGAATCTCACTCTGATGTTTCACAAAGCTTAAGTTGTACTTAATTTACACCTTTTATTAATGTCAGAATATCTTCAAGTCTCGAGATGTAGTCTTAAGGCATTAAAGACATAAATTTCAAGTTTGAACCATTCAGACCAAAATTTTAAAACACAGCTGGCACATTCAATACTATTTGAATTATGTTTTAAGAACCAAATTATTGAAAAAAATTACTAAAATCTCTAAAATGAGAAAGCACTCTTTCCACAAAGCTGCAAAAAGCATTTGAGTTCTTCTTCAGCACTAGTGTCATGATGTTATTGTAAATATCAAGCACCTCATAACTAGGATAAAGATAAAAGTTATCCTTTTACTCTCTTTTTAGATGATGTAAACTTAGTATGTAAGATTTTGTAAATGGTTCAAAATAAGGAAATTTTATGCACATGTTAATAACAATGGTTTATAAGACATAATAGAAAAAATATATATTTTACTTATATAATCATTCTGTCTAATTAAAGGAGAGTATATATCCTTATATCTGTATGGAAAAATAAATGTTCTATGAAATTATATAGGTTTAAAGAATGCATCAGTTCTATTTATTATACATAATCTCTATATAACTATTCATATTTTTTGTTTTTTTCCTTTGGAACTTTCTGCTATTTTATGAACAGGAAACATCTTTTTATAAGATATGACCAAAAAGAGTGAGATTGAGCACTGCCCATCATTAGCCTATCATACATAAGAGAAAAACATGCAGCTAATTAAAATAGAAAAACATGCTCAAAATGTTCACTTAAGTAAATGTTAAGACAGCAGGATATACTGCTGGCACTGTCACCTCCAGATAATAATGGAAATAACAGTTTTCATGAGCAGTTGTCATGAGCTGATGAGTGTAAGAAAATGGTTCTGTCAGTTCTTGCTCTACAAATAAAACACTGCCACTGTGGGATCAGTAGCAGTAATCTCATGCTACAAACCCCTCAGTTGTTAGTGAGCTACTCTTTTAATGTTAATGTTTTCATAAGAAACCCACTTCACAGAATCACAGAATCACAGAATGGGTAAAAGTTGGAAGCTTTGAGTGTCCTCTGGACCCCCACCAGCAGGAAGCCCAGGGTGAAGAAGGGCCAATAGGGCGCCCCTGGGTCCACAGGTGGTGACTACCTTCTGCTAAATCTCTCTCTGCCCCAATCCTCTTTTCTATTTCTTTCTATCTGTCTATCTCACATTCATTGTTAAATAAAATCTACATTATTGACTTTGAATTACGGTCTCATTTGCAACTTAATTTGGGCAGAGGTATCTCTCGCTCATCAGTTTCTGCCTGTTGCCTCTTGTCCTATTGCTTGGCACCACCAAGAAGAGCCTGGCTTCATCCCCTTGACACCCTCCCTTCAGATACTTATATATGATGAGGTCCCCTCTCAGATGCCTCGAGGTTGAACAGGCCGAGGTCCCTCAGCCTTTCTGCATAAGAGAGATGCTCCAGTCCCCTGATCATCTTTGTTGCCCTCTGCTTGACCTACTAGAGCCCCAAGTCTCTCTTGTGCTAAGGATCCCAGAACTAGGCACAGCACTCCAGAGGTGGTCTCAGCAGGGCTGAATAGAGGGGCAGGATCACCTCCCTTGACCTGCTGGCAATGCTCTTCCTAATGCACCTGTGGATAGCATTAGCTCTCTTGGCCACAAGAGCACTCTGTTGGTCATGGACAGCTTGTTTTCCATCAGGACTCCCAGGTCCTTCTCCACAGAGCTGATTTCCAGTAGGTCAGCCCCCAGCCTGTACTGTGCCTGGGGTTATTCCTTTGTGGGTGCAGGACCCCACATTTGCCTTTGTTGAATATCAGATGGATCCTCTTTGTTCATCTCTCCATCCTGTCAAGGTCCTTCTGAAGGGCTGCAGAGCTCCCTGGGGTATCAGCCACTCCTCCCAGCTTTGTGTCAACAGCAAACTTCCTGAGGAGGCATCTACCCCTTCATCCAAGCCATTGATGGATAAGTTAAATAGTAATGGTGCCTGTATTGAACCTTGAGGCACATCACAAGTGACAGGTCTCCAGATAGACTCTGTGCCACTGATTACAGCTCTCTGGGATCTGCAGTACAGCCAGTTCTCAATCCACCTCACTGCCCATTCATCCAGTTCGTACTTCCTGAGTTTGCCTATGAGGATATTGTGAGAGACAGTGTCAAAAGCCTTGCTAAAGTTGAAGTAGGCAACATCCACTGCTCTCCCCCCATGCATCCATCCATGCATTCATGTATCCATGCATGTATGCATCCATCCATCCATCCATCCAGTTGTTTTGATTGTAGAAGGCAATGAAGTTGGTCAAGCATAATTTCCCTTTAGTGAATCCATGCTGATTACTTCTGATCACCTTCTCATTATCCTTGCCGACAGAGATGGCTTCCAGAATGAGGCGCTCCATCACCTTTCCAGGGATCGAGATGAGGCTTACTCGCCAGTATCTCCGTAGGTCCTCCTTCTTACCCTTTTTGAAGGCTGGGATGACATGTCCTTTCTTCCAGTCCGCAGGCACCTCTCCTGATCACCATGATCTTGCAAAGACAGTTGTGAGCGGCCTGTTTATCATGTCTGTGAGGTCTCTCACCACTCGTGGATGTTTCCTGTCAGGGTCCATGGATTTATGGTCCTTTCCAAGGTTTCTTTACCCTGGTCTCCCGGGTCAGAGATCCCTGAGCATTGATCTTGTCAGTGAAGACTGATGAAAAGAAGGTGTTCACTAACTTTGCCTTCTCCGTGCCCTATTACCAGGGTCCCCTCTCCATTTAATAATGAGCCCACATTATCCTTAGTTTTCCCTTTGTTGCTGATGTACTTGAAGAAGCCCTTCTTGATATCCTTGACATCACTGGGCAGATTTAATTCCAGATGGGCCTTGGACTTCCTTGTCTCATTTCTACCTACTCTGATAACCTTTATATATTCATTCCAAGTGGTCTTCTTTCATGTCCTATGTATTTCCTGCTTATAGTTGAGTGACAGGGGTTCCTTGTTCATACACTTAGGTCTCTTGCACCCTTTGACTGATTTCCTGTTTATCAGGGTGCAAGCTCAATCCTAAGGAACCTGTGTGACTACAAAACATATCTGGATCCACAAATTACACAGCCATTACCTCACATGCATGCAGTTGCCTACAGGCAACTAACTGCATATGAAGAGATGAATATGTCAAAACTGTAATGCCTACTCATAATAATGCATGATATTTATTCTAGAAGTATCTGAAAATAACCATCTATACAATTTATTTAAATTATAACTATTCATATATTATATGTTGTGCATGTAAATATATACATTACATCTAGCTAAAGAACCTTTACGGTACATGATATGGAAACATGCGCTATATAAACTAAAGTATATAAACATCACTTAAAAATTCCACGATAAGTTTTAGCAATTCCAAACTGATGTGCCGCCCCGGTATCCCATGGTACGTCCATGTGGCATGGCAGCTGGGCCTCGCTGGCAGCAATGTTAGCATATGAACTATGCCTAACCCTACCGGATGAGGAAGTAACCTAGTTACAAGAATAGAAAATCTTGACCTTAAACAACCTGTCTATCACTATGAAGTCGCAGACAAGACAAAGAGCCCCCCCCAGATGGACAGATGGTGACGATGAGTCACAATGACAGTCAGTTTTAGGTTCTGGATGATGCAGAAGAGACCTGTTAGGAACTGGGTATTCTGTGTTGCACCTTAACCTGATGGTGACCAGTATGACTCCAGGACAGTTATGAGGAGGAAGATCTAAGAGAATCACCCAAGAGACAACCCAGGGATTCTTGGCCCAGTCCAAGGACTCTGCACCCCACAGCTGAAATCACCTCATTGGTGCTCTCTGAACCCTGACATCACTCTGTGGAACAGGGGAACTAAGTAATTCTTAAAAATTGTATGTATCTGTGACTGAAGTGTTTTGCTGCCAAGTCCATTTAGTCTCCACACTGTCAATTTTATCTAAAACCACAACACTCCTATAACCCTTGAGGCAAAAGTGCCCTTTATTTTTTGTAGTCTGTCAGAGAATTTGTTCAGTTGCATCAACTTGACAGTTTTCACATCAAGGACAATGATCTAATCCTCTTCTTAAATCATCTGAGAGAGAAGCCAATTCAAGGGGCTGGGTTTGCACAGATTGGGTTAATATGGTTTCTTAGCTGTCACTGTTCCCTTGATCCTTTCTGGTCTTTGTGTTTGTCCTGGTTAGACACAATCAGACGACTTAACAAAAACACATCCCTCATAGGAAAAAGGAGTACAGACAACAGAAATCTTCTTTGTTCTAAGTTTAAATGTTCTAAGTTTATTGTTAGATACTACAGTACCTACTCAGGATTCTGTCAGAATCACAGAAGTTTTTTTCAACAGCTTTTAAAAGCTGCTCTTGGTAAACACTCAACTCTGCCTTTCACAAAAGTCATGTTTTGTGTGCTCGGAAAGTGGACACCTCCTCTTCCCTCCCACATATGGTTAAATACAGTTAAATTCCTTTCTTTGAGGAAGCATCTAAATCATAATGAATTCATTTCAATCCCCCAGTTAAGGATTTTAATCATAGAATCATAGAATAGAAACATAGTAGAATACGCTGAGTTGGAAGGGACACATCAGGATCATCGAGTCCAACTCCTGGCCCTGCACAGGACACCCCAGGAGTCACACCATGTGCCCTTCCACCCTCTGGGTGAAGAACCTTTTCCTAACATCTAACCTAAACCTCCCCTGACACATCTTCAGACCATTTCCTTGAGTCCTGTCACTGGTCACCACAGAGAAGAGATCAGTACCTGCCCCTCCTCTTCCCTTTACATGGAAGTCATAGACTGCAATGAGAATCATAGAATCATAGAATCAGACGGGTTGGAAAGGACCTCAAGATCATCAAGTCCAACTCTTGATCCAACACCACCACGGTTACTAGACCATGGAACTAAGTGCCACGTCCAGCCTCATCTTGAAAACCTCCAGGGACAGAGAATCCACCACTTCCCTGGGCAGCCCATTCCAATGGCTGATTACTCTCTCTGTAAAGAATTTCTTTCTAATATCTAACCTAAGCCTCCCCTGGCACAGCTTAAGGCCATGCCCTCTTGTCCTACTGCTGGTTGCCTGGGAGAAGAGACCAACCCCCACCTGGCTACAACCTTCTGTCAGATAGTTGTAGAGAGTGATGAGGTCTCCCCTGAGCCTTCTCTTCTCCAGGCTAAACAACCCCAGCTCCTTCAGCCTCTCCTCATAGGACTTGTGCTCAAGTCCCTTCACCAGCCTTGTTGCTCTTCTCTGCACCTGCTCCAACACCTCAATATCCTTCCTGAACTGAGGGGCCCAGAACTGGACACAGCACTCCAGGTGTGGCCTCACCAGTGCTGAGTACAGGGGCAGAATCACTTCCCTGTTCCTGCTGGCCACACTGTTCCTGATACAGGCATCCCCTCAGTCTCCTCCAGGCTGAAAAGAACGAAGTGACCTCAGCCATTGCTCATAAGGCTTCCCCTCATGACCCTTCACCATCTCCCTGGCCCTCCTTTGGATGCTCTCTAATAGCTTAATATCTTTTTATATTGTGGTGCCAAAAACTGCATACAGTAAATTTACATCTAATGGACAGTCCTACACTCCAGCAAGGAAATTCTTTGCATCAAGGTACAGTGTATTGCAACACCTTCTTTCTTTCACGGAATCACATGGACTTTTTCCTGTGATCTGTTTGGATTAATTTAACATGATTCCTATTACAAGTCTTCTTTGGTATGATTTATCATCACAGAATGTGCTAATCTTGGCACACTGTGCTATCTTCCAGAATGAAATGCATTTCATGAAGAGCAATTGTTTTTGTTTGATGTGAATTTCAATTAGCAATTGAAGACATGGCAACCATGGATCGTTTTACATAGACACATCTCCACAGTGTCTCGGGGTGAGGTATTGCTGCAACATGAAGTAAAATGGTGATGTCACCCCTCTGTAACTTGGCTCACTATATGGAATGTTATGTTTTGTGACTAAAAGCTAATCCAGTTATACACAGAGACCTAGCTAGGATCAGATGAACAATGACAGATCATGAAACCTAGGAATGGAACAGCTACTCATAAAACCATCAAAGGACAGTGATTAGACCACTATCCCTAGTGTGAAACTCGCCAAAGGGTCAAGGAAAGAAAGTTTCTCTTTGAAACACCATGCAAACCAAATGGGATTACTGCCTAAAGGGCTATAGGATTTATTACAAATGTGGTGAGGCAATGAATTTTGCTACTGTACAAACCTAAAAATGGAATGTCTCAGGGAGGGGTAAAAGGCAGGGAAAAGGATTCATTAAGGTGGAACAGGGAAGAACAACCATGGTAAAACAGAAGGAAAATAGTTAAAAGGAATGGGTTGACTGTAAGTAGGGTCTGATCAAACAGGTCTACACTTACTCGACTGAGTCCTATGTTTGTTTGACACATTTGTCCTTTCCTCTGAGTAGTATTTCAAACTTATTTTTTCTTTATGTGTATGTGAACGTATGTGTATAACAGCTAGCAAACTTCAAGGTGAACTATTCAGGGAGTAATATTGAATTGCAATGACCAACATCTGGAGAAAGAGAGATCCCCCTCCACAAACAAGACATCCAACTGCCCTGTAGGAAACCAGGGACTGGGGAAAGACCAAGTCTGGAGACCAGTGACAGGTGTGTGTCACCACCAGAAAATCTGATATGGTGAAAAATAGTGACTGCATAAGAAGTCTATGGTCTGGCATGGGTATTGGACAGACTTGAAGTTTTTCCTAGTATTTGAGAGAGCTATCAATGTGGGTGTGCCTGTGAATCAAGAAAATGAGGGTGATCAATCCTCATCAGCCTAAAAATAAGCCCAACATTGGCTCCCCAGTGCATGCTTACACATGTGATTTTATCAAGAACGCATCCTCACCATCAACTGCACCTAGGAGTACAGAAACATATGCATCTGTTGTGCTGTGATACAGTAATCTTCTGTGCCTAGAAGTCCACGCAATTTGACTTTATTTTCTACTGCAGTGAACTGGGAAGCAGAAATCCTCCGAGTCCTGAAGTCTTCCAGATTCAGCTACCTTTAATAAAACTTGTTTCTTGTCTGATGTGAATTCCAGCTTGTGATTCAAGGAACCACAGGTGCAGAGACAGTTTTACATGGAGGAATCTCCACAGTATCTCAGGGTGAGGTGTTCACTTAATATGAAGAGAAAATTTTTGTCACTTCACTATAGGACTTGACATCCTACTCTGTCCTGTTGTGTTACCATCTGCCCGGTACAGCCAAGAGTTACAGATGCCAAAGCTCATTTGAGCCAAAGCTGGAAGAGCTTGTTTAGCCTAAATACAGATTCTGTTAGTTTTGCTTTTTTTTTAAAGATTCTTATTCAATAAAAGGTAAAATGTTACCAGAAAGGTTTGAGGAGAGAAGCAATGAAAATATACTATGAAATAAAAAATAGGATTATTGAAATGTTTTTTCTTGTTATTTCTAAATATTTTTAGTAACCCACTTGTTACATGTAATGTAAATTAATTATTTTAAAATATTATTTACTAAAAAGGTAAGAGTTTTGTGTTTAAATATTGAATCTGATTGATTAATATAATTTTTTTCCCTCTAGATTGTATTTTCTGAATAATGTATTAAAAAAAAATCATAATGGGAATGGAGGAACTATTTTCACATTAAAAAAAAAATCAACAAAAACACCCCCCCCAACAAAACAAAACAAAACCAAGCCAACCCAAACCAAAACATTTCTAATATGGTAAAACTGTTTCTTTATCAGCAAAACTAGACTCTAGACTCTAGTCTAGTAATACCACTGTACTGCATATCTGTAGTGGGTTTACCCTGGCTGGACACCAGATACCCACCAAAGTGGTTCTCTCACTCCCCTCCACAACTGGACAGGGGAAAGAACATGTAATGAAGGCTTCATAGTAATGAATGAGATAAGAACCAGGAGAGATCATTCACCAAATACCATCACAGGCAAAACAGGCTGAAATTTGGGGATATTAATTGAATTTATTACTAACAAAATTAGAACGGGATAATGAGAAGCAAAATAAAATCTTAAAAACACCTTTTCCCCCACCCCTCCCTCCTCCTCAGCTTTACCTCTTCCTCCCCTGTGGCACAAGGAAAATGAGGGTTACGGTCAGTTCATAACATGTTGTTCCTGACACTGCTCAAGGAGAGGAGTCCTTACCCTGCTCAAGAGTGGAGTCCTTCCCGTGAGAGACAGTCCTCCACGAACTTCTCCAACATGAGTCCCTCCCACAACAGTTCTTCATGAACTGCTCCAGTGTCGGTCACTTTTCCATGGGGTGCAGTCCATCAAGAAACGGCCTGCTCCAGTGTGGGTCACCTACATGGTCACAGGTCCTACCAGGAAATTTGCTGCAGCATGGACTCGTCTCTCCACGGGTCTATAGGTCCCTGCCAAGAGCCTGTGTAGCAACTGCCTGTGCAGTTCCCCTGGGAGAACCCAGGGCTTCCCATGGGTTCACAATGTTCTGATCTCTTCACTCTCATAACCAGCAGGTTCACATCCACCTGCTCCAGTGAAGGTCTCCTTCACAGGCTACAAGTGGATCTCTGCACTTCTATGGACCTCTGTGGGCTGCAGGGGGAAAACCTACTTCACCATGGTTTTCTTCACAGATTGCAGGGGAACCTCAGTTCTCACACCTGGAGCACCTCCTCCCCCTCCTTCTCCACTGACCTTGGTGTCTGTATATTTATTCCTCTTACATATTCTCACTCTTCTCTGGCTACAATTGCATCTACCCAATAATATGGTTTTTTTCTTTTTTTTTTTTTTTTTTCTTAAATATGTTATCACAGAGGTCTCTTACCCCCGCTTAGCGTTGGGGCGACCCAGTTCTAGTTCTGTTTCCGTTTGAAGGAACCCATTTCCGCCGGCTGAGTGGATGGGGAGGGGGAACACTCCAGAGCTCAGGGGTTCCTTTCGGCCCCGAGCCTGGAGGGGAAAGCTGCTCCCCCACCCCTCCTGCCACGTGGTCCCATGGCAGGCACAGACACAGCACCCCAGGCGCAGAGAGGAGGCAAGAGAGAGATTTATTGTTGGGGGGTTACATTTATAGGGCTAGGGTTCACAGGGGTAACCAATTACAGGTAACAGGAAGGGGTTAACAACCAATAGGAAGGGGTCAAAGGGGGCCAATAAGAACACTCAAGGTATCTTTTCAGGGACATTCCTACACGGGACAATACCTGCTGTGGGGGTCACTGGGAAGAAGAACCACGAGGTAGCAAAAGGATTACAAAAAGCCATCTTAAAAACATGCTTTAGACAAACAGTTTTCCCATATCCTGCAGGTCTACTGCAACAGTTACTATCATTCCAGATTGGCTCAGCCTTGGCCAGTGGCAGAAGCTGCCCTGGAGCTGCCTGGTGTTGGCTCTGCCACACATGGAGGAAGCTTTTAGTAGCTTCTCACGCCTGTAGCCCTCCTCCTACCCAAAACCTGCCCATGTAAATATCCTCCTCAGTTAGGTAACTTTAGTGGAACATAGCAAAGTAAAAATATATTTTAAAAGTGCATAATCTTATGCAAGGCTCTAACTTTATTACTTTTTATTTATTTTTAGATAGTGTAGAATTTGTCATGATCAATGACTTAAAATGAATGAGAGTTAAACAATACTGTATTACTCTGATTCTTCTAGGAACAGATGAATGACAGTTATCACAGCCTAGATGACATGAAGCAATTTGGTTGTCAGTCCTAATCTTTCGGCCAATTAAGATGCACAAGGAAGAGAATTCAATTCTCTGGAAGGAGCTCTGCTGTGAAGGAGCAGCCCTTGAGCCAACTGTTTAAAAATTTATTTATTCGTCTAGATTCCAGATTCATAGTGGATAGGTTTTTAGACATAAACTCTTATTTTCATTTGTTCATATTTTTATGCTGTCACTCTTCCTAAATATCTGTGTTTACTGTGTAAATGATGCATTGTATATACTTAATTTAGGGTTTGCTTGTGCACAATGCAAATTTATTTCTTCCCTGAAGCAGAATCTCCAGGGAGATAGAAGTCGATACAAAAGCAAGGATTCAGTTGAAAAAGCTTCACTGTAGAAAGTTTCAAATAACTCCACTTTAAATGACTTAAAGTTCATAGAATAACAAAATGGCTTGGGTTGGAAGGAATCTTTAAAGATTCTGCCAAGTTCAACCCTGCACGCCATGGGCAGGAACACCTTTCACTGTTCAAACTCCTGTCAAGTCTGACTTTGAACATTTCCAATGGTGGGGCGTTCACAGCTTCTGTGGGCAATCTATTCTGGTGTCTTGCTCCCTCACATAACGAAATATCTTCCATAGGAGAGGTGTTCCAACCCTATGATCTTTTTCCTGGTCCTCCTCCAGACCTCTAATAAAACTTATTCTAGCAAGTATTCAGAAACATTTACTTATATTGATTATAAGTGAATGCATGTGTCCTATTTCCTATTTGATAAGGTCCACTATCATAATGCATGACTATCCACTGAGGCAAATTGTACTGAGTTCCAGGTTTTTCCAGTAACTCATATTCTTAGACTACACTACTAATGTTACCTGACTTATATATCTGGTTTCTTTCCTTTAGAAGCCAAAGCTTGAGATGGTGGGGGTTTCTTTCACCACAGTCTGAAATTAGGAGTCAGTTACTGTGCGTGCCCGAATCCAGGAAATACTAAAGAATTCAGTGGTGGAACAAGTACAAATTGTTATTTGTATGAAAACTGTTTCTGTACAGAAATGCCTTCATAAAACTGACTACCCTTTTCACAAGAGCCTGACTGTTCTAATATTCCAGGCCTTGTAGATTTAATTTCTCTTTATGCCACCTACAGTGAAAACAGAGACATATTATAAAAGCAGAGCATTATGAAAGGGGCATTAAAAGCCAACAAGAAAAACTGGGTCACTGAGTGAATCACAAAATCTCTGAAATTTTTTTTTTTTTTGCTGAAGATGGTGATATTTATATTTTACCATAACTTTTGCTATCACTTTCTTGATTGGTGGCAATTGAAAAGAGGCTGACATTTTCCCAGAAAGAGCTGTATATGGAAAAGTACAATTATGTGTGAGTCTCAAAATGAAATTAATCATCATAGGACTCTTCAGGTGCAACTACATTTCAATAGCTAATTATTTTCTAAAGGACAGGAGTGTTTCGGGATGAGGGAAAAGGTATCAGCCATGACAAAATAGCATATGTTACTTCACTAACAGAAAAACTAAAAGTTTTTTTTTACTTTTTGACAATTCTCAGAAACTTTTGACTTCATAACCAACTTACGCTTCAAATAAACTAAAGTAGGACACATTCAATTTCATTTAGATATTTCTTAAGAAAAGAAAATAAGGATGGTTCCATTCAAAAGGGGTTAGTTGATGTTGTCTTTTCCTTGGAAGTAGTGTACACTTTTGCTACCCTCCCTTACACACCCAGTGGCACAACCCAAGCGGTGCTAGGGCAAGCCTCTCCCAGGGGGATGGGCCAGCCTTGACTGGTTTGAGCTGTTGGAAGAAGCTGGTTGGAGATGCCACGATCACCTGACTGCCATTAGCTAAGGAAACATGACCAGCTGACCAGGGACAATGGCCTAAAAGATTGCAGGGGTGGGGGGGAAAGCCCTTTGTGTCAAGGTAAAAGGTAGAAATACATCTCCAGAGCCCCAAGAGGAGCCAGAGGAAAAGGTGGACACTTTTACCATTGGCATTGTGCTCCTTGTGGGAGAACTGGAAGGCATCAGGTTGTTGTATCCTTCCCTTCCAACAGGTACATTCCCCTGGGAAATCTGAAACTGTCAAGCTGTGCCCCTGAAGGACATTGGAAGGGCAACCACAACACCAGAGTGAAAGAGAAAGGTAATGGGAAGAGGGCATTTTAATTGCATTAATGAGAATTTTCTATATTGATTTTTATATGACCATTACTGGCATTGTAACTGGTTTAGTAATAGCTGCTGGTAGTATTTTTGATTGGACTGTGAAGACATTAATTATATTAACAATAAATCCTGGTTTCACTGTGTATTTCCTTTTGCCCAGAAAAAGATTTTGAATAAAAAGCCTCATAGCCCATTTGTGGCTGTTTTTGTCCTTGGCACTCATAGCCAAGGACCTGTCAGAGCTCTAAAGGGATGATGACGCTGTCCAGGCCTTGGACTGGAGGAAGGGCAAGTGCTGGGGCAAGAGTGGCCTCTCACCTGCAGGAGGGGAGCCATGGTCCAACAAGCACACAGACAGACACAAGGAGTAGGAATGCTGTGAGGACTTGGACTAGCAGCACAGCCCCAAGGAGGAGAACAGGTGACTGATGTGGTCTACCCAAAGATGTTGCAGAGGCAGGAGCCTGAACCATACAGTGCAGGGAAGAAAAATGGTGAGAAATAATAGTCAGAGGAAAAATGCATGGAGACTGCTGGAGTCTCCTGGAAACTTATGGCATATGGAAACACAGGGAAGTTCCTTCTTTGTCTCCAGAACTGTGGCTACCAAAAGAATAGTGTCCTGGCAACAGGTTAGATACTAGTCAAAGTTGCCATCAGACCCACCTGAGACTTGGTCAAGTATGGCACACTAACTGGGAGAGGCAGATGATGACTCCCAATCACAGGGGACAGATGGTCCTACTCATTTGCTGACCTGACTCATTCAGGTCCCTTCTGACTTGAGGTATTCTGTGATTTTATGAATTTCAATGTTTATAGCCAAGCTATTAAAAATGCCTTCTCTAAATATATTTGAAGGACACCTGATCAAAAACTTTAAAGAATGAGAAAAAAAAAATAAAAAGAACAATACATATAGGGCTTGTAGAGTATGTAACGTCTTTTCATGACTGCTACAAATTTTCAGAGGTATCACGGAAACAAGAAGAAGAAAGAATGATTATGGATGTGCCATTATTATCCAATAGATGTTTTCCTTGTTGAGGATCACTATATGAATTGATGGAGCTGCCATGAATATTAGGCTGTACAATAGCTCAGCTGTTATTTGATGGCTTGCAAGAAGGGCAATGAAAAGATTCCTTGACTTGTAAATCAGCTCTGGTTTGTGGGCAATGTTTACTGCAGAGAGAAGTGGTTTTTCAATACACATTCTCTTTTAGTTGTCATTGTTTTTCCTTTTCTTGGTATAACTACATGTAACAACAAAACAGCATGTGGACTCCTGCCACTTTTTAGGTATGTACATGAAGGAAACTGAAAAGAGTCATTTGTTTTTCCTGCAGCATTTCTTCTGCATGTTGCAATTCCAGAATATTCAAACCGAATTCTGCTGGAAGTCTTTAGCATATTTCTTACTGTGTGTACACATTTTTTAAAAAGTGATCAAATTAACTGTTCAATTCCCATGTCTCTAAAAGCATTAATCCTGATAGAATCTGAATAATGAGCCCTGTGGGGGAGGTCTGGAACATAGCCCCAGCTTGCATCTCAAGAATGGAAGTGTTGATCTGGGATTAAATTCATGTTCATTTACTGAGTGCTCGGATGTCATGGTGATAAATACCATTAAAAGTCTAAAACAAAAAGAACAGTGACATGTAATAGTGAAAGGATTTGCAGGAAAATATAAATCTTGTTGACTCAGAAAACTGAAAAATGGCCAAATAACATTTGTTGAAAGAAAGCATCTTCAAGAAACTCTGTAGAGTAGACAGTTGTTGAATAAAAGAAACACTAATGACATTTTATAGTCTATATTATGTAGAACTGGCTTGAAAACAATGCTAGTATGAACATTAAATACAACCAGAAAGCTACTTATACACAGAAAAAAAACAGGCTAAACCAGGAAAAGAATTGAATGAAAGAGCAATAAAGTCTATATCTTGGTGTGTTTTCACATATTTATGACATAAGTACTTTGGAAAGAAAATCTCACAAGACAATCACCTTCTTTTTGTCTGTTTCAATTAATGAGGTAAATCATAGAATCATACGATCATTAAGGTTGGAAAAGACCTCTCAGATCTTTGAGTCCCACGATTAGCCCAGCACTGGCAGGTTTACCACTAGCCCATGTCCCTGTGCATCATGTCTACACGATTTTTTGAACACTGCCAGAGACGAGGAATTCACCACTTCCCTGGGCAGGTTGTTCTAGTGCTAGGCCACCCTTCTGGTGAACAAACTTTTCCTAATATCCAATCTAACCCTCCTCTGGCATAAGAGATCTTAACTCATGTTACCTGGGAGAACAGATGGACCCCCACCTGGCTGCAGCCTCAGGTAGTTGTAGAGACTGATAATTGTAAAAAAAAAAAAAAAGAAAAAAATTATTGCATTTTAACATAGACATAATATTGTTTAGTTTATTTTTAATTAACTAAATTTTAGATTGATTTTAAGATGTTTTAATTGTCAGCCTTTTCATATCAAGAAGTATGCAATGTATTATGAAATTTATGGACTCTCTGTGAACCTCTAATTTAAAGACCTTCAGTAAGAAAAAATATTTGTATTTCAGTGCTCACTTCAGAGGTTTTAAAAATGCCTCACTGCATATTACAAAGGAAATAGTTTTAAGCAACTTTCCTCTTGATATATAGTAATAACCTTGAAAAAAGGCATTTTGTGAAGAATGAAAACAATCAAAATGACTGCAAGGTCATATAACAGTTAAAAGTGAGTGCTTCAAGGTGACCTCATATCTGGATAGGCAGGAAGATACATATGTGGTAGCTTGTAGGAAAAAAAACCATATTGAATAAGAAACTGTTGCTTCAGGGGAGGTGTATATATGGTTGGTTTACAGGGGTTCTACATCCCCTGTTTTGGTTCTGTTTGTTCTTGCATCTTCAGCTGAGTAAAAGAACCCCTGTTTTACTGCCTTTATTTTTCTCAACAGCAAATACATGTTAAAATAGATATTTTAATGCTTGTATGATATATTAGTTGTACATTAAAAATATTCCTCAAAAGAATAGTATATCTTCAGTAAACGCTTTTTCTTCTGGGGGAAATGAAGTAATTTCACAAATACTGTTCACCACTGGTTTATATCTACTTTCACGGAAATACTCCTGTACTGATGTGTCTTTATTAATATGACCAGGAAAAAAAGTTCCCTTTATTTTTATAAACATGTTTTGCAAATACCATCATTAGATTCTTGCTGTTTCTGCTAAATTCTGAACAACAGCAAACAAAAGGCAACTGCTGACTTCCAGAAAAGTAACCATTTTATTTTTTTTAAACATCAGTACTGTAGGATGAAGTCTCAGGATATTTGGATTTATTTATTTATCTATTTATTTATTTATTTATTAACCTAGACATAATGTAGTCAGGGTGCTCCTAAAGACTTTGCATTACATTTAGTATTTGTGCAAGCTTTTTCAGTCCCTGGTGCTTGAGCATTTAACTGAGCACTTTCTTTTTATTCTCTTTATTTTGCATATAGTATGATTTTCCAGTGAGCAACCAGTTTCTCACTCTAGGAGCATCAGCTAAGGTGCCCAGCTTGTAGAATTTCTACTTCTCCCATTTCTGTGCGGGGGTTTTTTGGTGGTTTTTTTTGGGTGTGGTGTTTTGTTGTTTGGTGTTTTTTTGTTTGGTTGGTTTTTTGTGTGTGTGTGTGTGTTTGTTTTTTTGTTTTTTTTTTTTTTAATATTCTAATCAGGTACTTATGTTCCTCATTTCCCCAACGGACTATATAAAAACTCAGACAAAAAACTCAAGTTGCTAGGAAATCCTGGTGATCATTTGGTCCACCCCCATGCTCAAAGCAGAGTGAACTAGAACATATTGCTCACATCCATGGGCTGTTAGGCTTTGAGCAACAACAAGGACAGATGCTACAGACTTCCTGGACAACATGTTCCACTGTTTGACAACCTCTGCAACAAAAACCTGTTTTTCTTCTTTTAACTAAAAGGTTTGTGTTTTTTTTTAATTTAAATTCAAAATATATTTTAGTTCAGTTAGTCTTTCATTTTGAAGAACGGAAGGGGTCTTTTTGTCCTGAATTGTTTGAAAGAAAGTTAGAAAAGAGAAGAATCATAGAATCATAGAATGATTTGGGTTGGAAGGGACCTTGAAGATCATCTAGTGCCAACCCCCTTGCCATGGGCAAGGTTTCCACCTACTAGAGTTCCAACCGCACCTGCTATGAGCTGGAATGCCACCCACTATGATAGGTTGCTCAGGGTCCCATGCAGCCTGGCCTTGAAGACTTCCAGGGTTGGGGCATCCACAGCTTTTCTGAGCAACCTGTTCCACATGACTACCCTCTGAGTAAAGAATTTCTTTCTTACATCTAGCCTAAATTTCTCATCTTTTAGTTTAAAATTGTTCCCCCTTGTCCTGTCACTATTTGCCCATGTAAAAAGTCACTCTCCCACTTTTTTACAAACCAGCTTTAAGTACTGGAAGGACACGATAAGTCCTTCCTGGAGTCTTCTCTGCTCCATGCTGGACAAACCCAGCTCTCTCCGCCTGTCTTCATAGAAGAGGTGCTCCAGGCCATTTATCATCTTTATGGCTCTCCTCCGGATTCACTCTAACAGGTGCATGCCTTTCTTTGGGCTGAGGACTCTAGAGTAGGATGCAGTACTCCAGGTGGGTTCTCCAGAGTAGAGTGGAGGGGGACAATCACATTCCTCAACCTGTGGGACACTCCTCTTTTGATGCTGCCCAGGACGAGGTTGGCTTTCTACGCTATGGGCACACACTGTAAGGTCATGTACAGCTTTTCACTCACAAGAACCCCCAAGTTCTTCTCTGCAGGGCTGCTCTCGGTCAGTTGTTCTCCAGCCTGCCCTCATATCTGGGATTGCCCCGACCAGATAAGTTATACTCTCTCTTTGGCTATCCTTCCCTTCATCTGAGATACCTATTTTATACAGTTTCTCTGAGATCTAAGACTGGAAAAATGTTTACAGCATCTTCAAGTTAAAGGTTTCGCTGAATGGAGACTTTATGTGTTTGAAGGCTTTCTGGAATCAGGGCCTAAAAACAAGAGAATACTTAGGGGTCTTTTCTCTTGCCCTTCTGTGACTTTTTCAGTGAGAATTCTAAGTCACAATATAATTAATGAAGAACTAATTCCTGCTTCTTGGACCAAAGGAATGTCTTCAGTAATGGGCAGTTCTAGTAGATTGCCACATTTTCTAGAGATTAGGCACTAGAGTGAAAAGCAACATCAAGTCTTTATTTATGTATTGTACATGTGCTTATATGTGAAATGAAAGAATCAGCCATTTAAAAAACTCCAAATCAGCCAAAGAAAAAACACCAACAAAAAAACCTCTCAGCTTTTGAAATGACCTTCACACTGTTAAACATACTCCTAAAATACTGATATAAATAACAATAAATCAATAATCTTTAGCCCTGAGAATATGACTTTATTCCATCAGGCCTTGTAGCACTGTACAAGTAATGAAAAGGCTTTTAAGTCAACTCAGAGTTCACTTCAATAAATGGGAGGTCACCCAGAATCTCTTTCCTGCTGGTCCTTGGTTTCTATTAGAATAATGTAACTTCACCAACTCAGTTGCTAGCTAATGGGTCTCTAAACCTTTAGAATGTAACCTTGACAAAATATATCATCTTGCAAGTAAATTTTGTTTCAACTGATATTATCAAATATGAAAAAAATGGATGCAAATTTCTGTGTCCTGTCTTCTAGCTTTAAAGGAGGATTTTCCCTGTCTACAAAGATGAAAACTATTTTATATACAGGGTTATTTCAATGATAAGACACTGCAAAAAAGCTACACAATCCTGTGTGTGAGGATGCACTGTGATATTTTAAGTAATGCAATTTAAGTCTTAGAGTTTCTGTTAGTCCTAAGAGAAGAAGGGCTTTTTTTAGTTGAAAACTTCTCAAGTATTTAATCTAGGAGTTTCTCAAAAAGACACATGAACTTTTTTCATTCTTCAAAAATAGGAATAGTAAATAAGTTTATTTGTATTGTCAGAATGAAATTTAAAATACTTTACATCATGAATCTGCCATCCATATCTTCACTGAATAGAACATTATCTCAAAGGAATGCAATTGGTCTCAATCCTTCCAGAGTCTGTTATAGCAGCTTGGATTGGTTTTGTCTGTTATAGTACTATAATAGAATACTTGAGCTAAGAGTGTGGTTGCTATAATCTCACTATTGAATAAATGGAAAGAAGTAAGTATTACTTATCTGAACTATCCTCTACAACTTGCTGTCTTACATCATAAAATATAGTCACAATATAAACACCTCACTTATGAGCCTAAAATTAGACGGAGTAAATTCAGATCAAAGTAGTTCACTACCTTCTGCAATTACTGTAGCAAAATGTTACTATAATGTTTTAGAAATAAAAGGGGGAAAAAAAAGGGAGAGAAAAAAAAAAAAGTATGCCAACAAGCTTTTAGTAAGTAACACTGAATCTGAAGGAGAAATTTAACATAAAACAGGGTAGTTGATAATAGCAACATATTTTCACTATTTTATCTATAAAGAAAGTCATAACTAGCTGATTTAATCTTACACATAAACTTCCAACAGTAAAAATGTAAGGAGAAAAAGACAAGTACAAATTAAATATCAATTCTTTTAGTTTTTGTTCTCCAGAGACAGATATTGTGTTGATTTTTCATGAAGGTGTGACTTATTATTCTTTTCATAAGTTTTAGCAAATGTAAGATAACTTTTTATATGTTGGTAGGAGTGGAAAAAGAAAAAAAAGTAATATTTTTTAGTTCAAAAGACATAGTTAAAGAATATGGTATATGAGTGCTTTATTAGGTACACATCTGCAGTAAGCAAAAATGAATAAAGATAGGAATATATTACCTGGACATGCTATTGTGTATTTTCACTTGAAAGGATTTAAGAGTAGTTTTGCAATGACAATGTTATAAATATCCATTTTGTCGAAATAGGAGCACTGAGAAGTGGTAATGGGAACACAGCATATGTCTCTTTCTGTTCCTTTTCCAGTAGATTAATTTCCTGCAACAGTACATTGCAACAGTATCTGTTTTTCCTTAAAATCAGAGGGCTGCATCTGAACTAGATCCTTATACAGCTAATTCCTTATTTCAGGACTTACCTTACCTAGAATACTGATTTGCTAGTAATGTTTATATACTTGGGTGTTTTCTTTTGCAATTTTGAAATAACATATGTTTTCCATCTAAATAATCGTTGTGCACTATTTTAATAATAAATACTTTAAGGAATTGTTTAATAATCTGGTATTTTTAGAACAACTAGGTTAAAAAAAAATACTGCAGTATGAGACCATGGTATATCTAAAAAATGGTCCCTCTGAACATTTATAGCAGGTCAAGCTTCTTCTGTGTTCCATAATATAATGAGATCACTTCACAGTTTACACTGAAGAAAATGACCATGGCTACTACAAGTTCATGATAATAATGCAAGTCCACACTATAAATTCAGCTTGTTCTTTGAATTATGGCAAAATACTCTGATATGAATCAAAAATATGAGGCCTACAAAGAAAATAAAAGCCTAAGTTTGTGCAATGAGTGGGACTAGACTAATTAATGATCTTAAACTAACTTCTTAAGGTAATGGCTTGGGTGAGTTCGGATAAAAAGCTAATTTGCATAAGATAATTCTAAGTGATGTTTATCTACCAGAAATATTAGGGGGATTGGTTTTTTTGAGGTGGTTTCTTCTGTTTGTTTAGGTTTTTGTGTTGGTTTGTTTGGTTGGTTAGTTTTGGGTTTTTTTTTACCAAGTAAAATAATGGTTTTTTTCACTCCTTGAGAAATTTCCTCCCCCTAGAAATAGGGAGAAAATAATATTTATTAGGAAATACTAAAATGTGTATTAGTTGATACCTGCCATACAAGGAGAACTATGCTGCTCAGTAAAAATAGGCTGATCAATAAAAGGTTTATCTTTCCTTATGTTCTGCTTCTATAAGAGCTTTGCTCATAAGATTGCCCTTTTTGTTTCAAATGGAGTGGCTGTTCAAAACATATAATATTCAGATTCCTTAATGTTATGCTAATTAAATGCAAGAATGATAAAGGAAATTACCCATTAAATATCTTGAATTTGAAACACAAAATTCTCAAGAATACAGTGAATTATATCTATCTGTATCTAGGATGTTAGCAGTTGTCCCCAGTTGACTGTTAGCAGTTACAAATAAAGTGTTATTTATATATTACATATAAACCAGATTTCATAAAATTGAGTACCATAAAATAATTCAAAATGTCAGCTAAAGAAAAGACTGGAGAAAAAGAGGTAAAATAAAATTAAACCAGAAACTACTCGTGTGTCATTTGGAACGTCTAATTGAAGTATCCTATTGAGAGTCTGATTCACAAAAGATGTTCTCCTGGGCCCAGAGTACAATCCCAATATCTGAAAATATACTACTTGCACTGACTGATATATCAGTCTCTTTATTTTAAAAAAAGATAAATTATCCCTAGTGTAAGGTCATAATAAAAGGTGATTCTTAGTACCCTCATGTTCTACAAATCTGATTAGAGCAGCAAAAGAAGAGGTAGAACATGTAAATCCCAGTCCTTTCTTAGCCAAATTGGACTGAACCTGTGACTCCCATAGCTGAGGAAAGTTCTCTAAGTACTTTACGAGGCAGTTGAGGCCACCTGAGGATCCAGGTAATTGTGTTTTCCATTCCTTATGCTGTCTCACATCTACTGTAGATTCAAGAAGATATGAGCCCATGAAAGAATACAAGAAAAAGCTAAAGAAGTTCTACTTTAGAAAGCATTTATCTGGGAAGTTCCTTCTGTTCCTCTGGCTTCAAGACCCCAGTTTTTTAATCTGCTAGGGATTTTAGGATTTTTCAATTTAGGAATGGAGGGCAGCTTGTTAACATTAAGCTTATAATAGCTTTTTAAAGGGAATGATGTCATGGTAGAAAACTTGAGACTGAAGAAATACCAGCTGACAGCTCTAATGCAAATGTCACTGATCTTTCAAAAAATATCTGGAAATTAAAGTCAAAATCTTCCTGTTAAACTCTGTCATGGGCAAAAGGGAGCCTATCACATATATGTGGAGCTAACATTTATTGTTAGACCAAATAATGCTTTACACTTTAATTATGTATATGCATTAATTGTATCTATTAGCTAACTTACATATTTGTACAGAGAAGCTTCATTAGAAAGGCTTTCAATAAATTAAAATAAAATAAATTTTAAAAAAAGGTGAAAAACCAAGAGTAATTATTTATTCTCTTCCTTTGACATTGTGCTTTTCCTTCAAATGTCTATCTTCAAAAAACTGTGCAACAGATCTAGGGTGAAGTAGAAGACAATCACTGAGCACAGGGTATGGCCCCCTCCACCAGCTATCACAGGGCCCTGCTTTGGCGTGGCATTTCTTCTTCCCCAGCCTGCTGTCGGCTCATCTGGATGCCCTATGGAAGAGGTTCAGGAGTTCCCTGCCCTGTGACCCAAAGGGCTACTGTTCTCCCATCCTTGTCCCAACCAGCGAGAGGCATTCCCCAAGCAAGTCCCCTTTGGGAAGCAAGAGGAGAAGAGGACAGGGGGAATCTGCTCCAACCAGCTCTGACTGTGTTTAACCAGCTCCAGCTGGCTTCAACTGGCTACTACTATGCCTGACCCTGAGAAAGACCTACCCTGCACTGTCCCTGCTGGGGCTGCATCAGGCCCACAGTGCATTTCATTATTCTCTGCATTTTCTTTTGTCTAATATATTAACTGTGTTACATGTCCTCTCCAAATATGAACACAATCATAAAGAGTTTAACCCCTTCATCAGTACCCTAATTCATCCTGTGTTTTACCCATCTGGTTGTCCTCCCACCCACTCTCTTATATACCAAGCAGGATGCAGGAACAGGAAATTGCTGTAGTCGGAAATCAGTGATCTCCACTCTGTGTTTTCCTCTTCTCCACAGACCCAGTTATTTTACCACAGAAGACAATCAGATCTAGTTTACCACTTACCTTTGGACTGTTCCCAAAGTCTTATCCTTCATGTACCCAGATATATGCCCCAATAGAAATCACACAAAATTTTCTCAGTGACTATAGGGGAGGCCACTGAGAGGAGGGAGCCAAGCCTTAACAGACCCCCTTGGTGGCCAGACAGGAGTGTAGGCTGAAACAGGAGAGGTCCTCACTGGAAATGAGACTCTTGAAGGCAGTCACGATGCCTACAGAGGTAGGCTTCATCCCTGGGGGTTGAAAAATACCCAGGCATCCTGCTGTGATCTCAGACCTTACCCTGCTCTGAGTAGGAAGTTGGACTAGAGACCTCTCAAGGTACCTTCCAAACTGAATTTGCTTGTGACCACATGATCTTAATTGCCTTTCTTTCAAAAATAGTGCTTTTTAATTCTTTCTTTTGGGGAAAAATATCCCTTATAAACAAGAAGAAAATAAGATAGCTACACCAAAGTGTTTTTAGATGACTTTTTGGAAATGCCTTTTGCTTTCGAAAGATGGTTGTTATTCCTATAAAAACCTGAAAATTAACCCTTTGGAAATCTTTAAGCTTGCTTTAGCACAGCTTTTTGCTTATTTGCTTGTGTTCTTTCCATGAGCTTATGATGACAGTTTAATAAAGAATTTTTGAAGTATTTCTTGCTTTTACATAATAAATATTATGAAAATGCATTCCCAATATGTTTGTTAAAATTAAAATTTTGAACTAGATTTGATCAGATTTACTATGGCTAACGTTCAGGAATAATTCATGTGAAAACAGTGGTCTAAAATGCATCACACAATTCCAAGTCATTCAAACAACAAAGAGGAGGGTTGTTTGGGTTGGATTTTTTTTTTTTTTTTTGCATTTTCACAGGTTTTTTTTCCTGCTTCCCCTTGCTTCAGAAGAGTAATAATTAATTCTTCATTTAAACCGGCAGCAAACTTTAAGCTCCAATAATTCTTCACTGCTTTCTAGTCCCCAGACTCATGGGTATATATTAACCAGTAAGGCACTCCCAGCATAGCCTATCTTTTTACATGTGATGACTTGCTCCCCTATTGAAATAACTAGTAGAACAAGTAGTAACCAGTAGAAGAAGATGCAGGTCAGTATTGAATAGCAGTAAAAACATGGACAGTGGGAAATAAAATGAAACCAAATGTATTGCATTTCAGTTAAAAACAAAGGGAAATATTTGTCTTTATGTTGCCTGTTTTTTAAAGATGTATATATTCTGTTGTTTTTTTTCTAATCTCATTGAAATGTGGCAAGAGCCTGCTTAAAACAAGCTGAGAAATATGGGGTAATCCCCCCCATAAGTAGGCAATTATTCAAATACAATTGTTTTATTAAGTATTGCATTGTGTTTTCCGTCTTTGAAACTAGAAAACTTATTTTAGTCTCTTTGTAGCTCAGAGAAAAATAACCTTACAATATGGCACAAAAAAATCAAAGCATAAAATCTGAAGAGCTGTAATCTAAATGAAAAACTCTGTCCTTAATTATCATCATGGTGATGTAGCTTTTGACTAGTGGAGTTAAAAGCTTGATAATATCTTCACTGGGAATATGGCTTTTGTTGAAAAAGCTACACCTTCCTCAATTTAAAAGGAAAGAGTAGTGTTAAAGAAATTCTTTAGTTAATTCTCAAATGTGGAATAAGCTAAAACATCTTTAGAGAGTGACCCTTAGCAAATTATCTAATAACCCTTTTCTTTCCACAGGCTCTTGAGGAAATTAGAATCTAAAGGCTATAAATGTTACTTACTTGTGTGGTAAAACAAAATAAGTCGTTATCAGTGTTTGTGCTCTTCACTGATTAAGACATCTGAGAGAAAAATCCTGATTACGAGATCAAGTAATACGGCTTTGTAACTTCTATTAATGACACCGAGGAGATAAATGTGAGGGCAAATGATCTTCAGTGGGAAACTGGTAGAATTTTAATGATTTTACTTTTGTTTGTTTGTTTGTTTGTTTTTGGTTTGTTTTTGGTCTTTTTTTTTTCTTTGTTGTTGTTGTTGTTTTGTTTTTTTAATAGGTTAAAATCTATCATAAGTGGTGCTGTTCTTACCATGCCTGGGCATGGTCTGGGTAAATTTTCATTGTCAGCCTTATTTTGTATGATTCTGTTTACAAGCTGACAAAGTTCTGCTTTTAAAGTAATTACATTTTTTTGTCCTGTCCTCCTTGTTCAGAAGATGACTAGATATCTGACTTTCAGCACAAATATGTTCAGATGTGTCTGTTATCATCCTCACTTTAAACTTTCCTAAACTATAATCTCTTCAAGTCTTCCAGAAAATGAGAATACTCATTATCATGACTGTTCTAATAACATTCTTATTTACTCACTGCTGTTTGAATGAGCTGTTTTGAGCATAGGTTAATGGAAAACATGTTCTCTCCAATGCTTTGTACAATCAAAATGATGCTTTCCAGTTCCTATCGCAGAACTTGAATCTGATTGACATTAATAATGTTTGTCTGAGTCACTCTCTTACTACAGTGGGACACGTGTTTATTGTGGGCTCCATTCAGGGGGCACAGTGGCATGTCTGAGATGGATGCAGGCACCTTTCTTGGGTCTAAGTCAAAGAAAAAACTAAAAGGATTGTAAGCCAGAATTCAGTTCCTCCTCATCACATGGTACAGTCAGGTAATTTTTTACCTCTTTTGTTTCCTCATAATGAACACCTAACAGATAAAAAAGTTTGATCATCCCTGATGCAGTCTACATTTTCTCTCACTCTAACTATCTGAAAGTTAGGTTTTCTATTTGTCTTTGTTCCTTCTCTAGTCAATAAAGGAAGTGAAATAAAACTAACTAAAAAATAAATGTTCAGTATGTGTGATAAACTTTCCCTTCAATGAATATAGAGGAAACGCAAACACCTTATTTATTCAACTTTCAACAGCTTTAGACGTCTATGTATAAACTGTGGGGGAAGTCTGCAGTACCTATTTTTGCTAATGTGGTTTGAGTAAAAACAACTGATATGATAGAAAATCAATGCAGATAGTGTGTGTGAATGGAATACCCCAAACTGCCTATTCTGGAAGGCTTGTTCACCAAAAACTGGTAATGTTATGAAGAATGTATGACTTTAAAACAGCCATCAGCAGAATTAAACAGCAGTGAGAGGACTACCTTAAGACTTTTTAAACAAGGATGTCATCATATACGAAGAGTTTTAAACTGATCAGCTGCATCTTTCTGAGAGGTTCTGTCCCCTTCAGCAGTGCCCCTGGGGCACCCTGACCCTTGCCCAGGTTGATCAGCACAGCTGCTATCCAGGAGCAGGCTGGCAGTGTAAAGGTAGTCTGCAGGGGCCCCACTTGGGCGTGCAGGCATGTAGAACACATCAAGATCACAATTGCCTTAAACACTGTCAGGGTCACAGGAGGAACTAGCCATAAGAAAAGCCACCACAGCAGCAACTAGAGATAAGCACAGACGGGAAGAATTTGCAACAGGATGGTGCTAATTCCAGGCCTGGTGAGGCAGATCTGGGTAGAGTACTGGTTAATGCGTTCAGACAAAAATTTTCACTGTGGCAGACTGTAAAAAAGGAAGCAACTGTTTATGCCCAAGCCATCCCAAATTATGGAAATGGCATCTATGCCCTATGGATACCTGGAACTTGGACTGTATAAAGGTGATACCCCAGAAGAATTAATCAGGGACCTCCACCACCAAGAAGACCAGAAGAAGAACTAATGGAATACTGCTGGATCCACAGTATCTTTCTACTTAATCTGTCTCTCACTATCTTTTTCTCGCCCTTCGTATTTCTTTCTATCTCTCTCTACCTCACATTTACTGTAAATAAAATCCATACTATTTACTTTGACACTTGGTCTTGTTTGCAACTTAATTCGAGCAGAGGCATCTCACCGAATCATAGAATCAACTAGGTTGGAAAAGACCTCTGAGGACATCGAGTCCAAGCTTTGACCTAACACCACCTCGACTGCTAGACCATGGCACTAAGTTTTTTCTTAAATACTTCCAGGGATGGTGACTCCTCCACCTCCCTGAACAGCCCATTCCATGTTCAATCACTCACTCTATAAAGAACTTCTTCCTAATGTCCAACCTAAACCTCCCTTGACACAGATTAGGACTATGTCATGTTGTCCTACTGATAGTTGCCTGGGAGAAGACACCAACCTCCACCTGACTACAGCCTCCTTTCAGGGAGTTGTAGAGAGTGAGGAGGTCTCCCCTCAACCTCCTCTTCTCCAGACTAAACAATCCCAGCTCCCTCAGCTGCTCTTCAGAGGACTTGTGTTCCAGTCCCTTCACCAACCTCATTGCCCTTTGCTGGACATGCTCCAGCACCTCAATATCCTTCCTAATTTGAGGGGCCCGGAACTGGACACAGTACTCAAAGTGCAGCCTCACCAGTGCTGAGTACAGGGAGCAGAATCACTTCCCTGTTCCTGCTGGCCACACTGTTCCTGATCCAGGCCAGGATGCCATTGGCCTTCTTAGCCACCTGGGCACACTCCTGGCTCATGTTCAGCTTCCTGTCAATCCAAACTCCCAGGTCCCTTTCTGTCTGGCTGCTCTCCAGCCACTCTCTTCCCAATCTGTAGTGCTTCACGGGGTTGTTGTGCCCAAAATGCAGGACCTGGTACTTGGTTTTGTTGAACCTCATCCCATTGGATTCAGCCCATCTATCCAGCCTGTCCGGGTCTCTCTGCAGAGCCCTCCTACCCTCCCTCTATCTCTTAATAATTGGATCTTAACAAGCACATCTCCTAGGGTACTTCCTCACTGGGGGGTGCATCAGTACCATGTCAGGAGCAGCAGGGGGACACACAAAACTAGGGTAGCATGTCTCCTGCAGGAGGGGTGTACACCTAGGGGAGACCTCAAGGCTGTGGTGGAGAGTGAGCTTGTGTAACTGTGCGTGTGTGCATGTATGCAAGGTCATTAGAACTTTTGGAGATTAGTTATGGAGGAGTAGTGTCAGGACTCTGAGAGTGACTAAAAGGCCTTATTCATCTTTCCCAGCCTTCCCTAAGATCTCCTAAACTCTGCCTTTGTCCTCTTGCTAATGGCCCTTCTCCTCAAGGTGGATGCTGGGAGAAGTCCTACTGTCCCACCTGGAAGTCTTACTTGGATCCCCACATGCCTTCCCTAACAGAGCAGCTCCATTTTTGCTGCTCTCTGACAGGTAGGTGAATTTGTAAATAGTTACTAATATTTGATGAGTGTCTAGTACATGGTTTAGCTATTTTATTGGTTACATTGATCCTGAATGTGTAGTTCATGGATAGCTGTTAATTATGTCGCTAATCAATAAACCACGATGATCCTGATTTGACATAAACCACAAAAGGTGAGTAGTTTTTCCCTGCAACAGCAGGGGAAATAAAATTCAAACTAAGCACATGCATTTGCATTCTGTACTATTGAATTTAATCTTCTCATTATTATTCTGCACCTCGAGGTCATCCAATTAATTTTCGGAGGGGGGATAGGAAGAGGAAAGTCTGTGTATGCAGTAACAATATTTCACAAGTTTTACCATTATCATATTTTTTAGCAATGATCCTGGCACAAAACAAAACAAAACAAAACAAAACAAAAAAAAACCAAACAAAAAAACCCAAAATAAAACAAACAAACAAAAAACAACAACAACAAAAAACACACAAAAAAACCCCCAAACAAAAAAATTTAAAAAGCCTGTTATGTAAGAGTACATAATTTGTCATTACTTCACTGCTAACCCTCTTTTAAACTCCTACCTTAGACTTACCCCAGGGTAACCACAATTTCTTGTCTTCAACCAAATGTTAGTCTCTTTAGTTATTTTATTACTGTATATTGGCATAGCAAATCCTGAAGTAGAAATAGACAAATTATATCATATTCCCTTTTTTAAGCAGATAGAAGTCCATCAAAGAAAGACACTGTATTCATCTATGATAATATCTACCAACGATAATCTTTTCCTCTAGCTTATCCCATTTTAATTGCAGCCCTTCTGGATAAAAAAGCAAACCAAAATGTTTCTCCTTTTTGTGTCAATATCCCATCATTTTCTAGTCCATACATCTTGATCACAAGCCATGATGTCATCTATTGACTTTTTGGCTATATTTTTTAGCAAAAACTCTAATTTCATGAAATCAAATAAGTAGAAAATCAAATTTGCAATTTATGTTACTACAACCGCAGAGGAGGGGAGGGGAAGGGAGGGGAGGGGAGGAGAAAGAAGACTGAATTGGCTGTATCATTTTCAAGGGCATATATAGCTTAGAGAATTATCTTCAATACTGGACCCTTATTATCCACATTACTGAACAGGTAACTCACTCTCTGTCTCTGTTTTTGATTTCTTAAATTAGTTTTTTCTAAACTAATCACGACAGAAGTAAACTACTTTGTACAATTTTGCTTCAGAATGAGAAATCCTCTTAATTAAGCAGCACCAAACCTACCAGTATGACTTGTCCAAACTGGAGGATAACAACAAGGAGAGCAAAAGTACATAGAAGGAATTCTACCCTCCCTTGAGGGCAGGATCCTACCCTTCCCATGGTTGCTTTTTAAACGAATTTCACGTTTATATATTTCTTAATTTTTTTCTCTTCTTAATGGCAATCCTCCTCCAGTATGAGTCAGGAAAATTAAGATATTTCACAAAAATAATATTTTTTGGAAATGGCATTTTTTTTCTCCACTGATAATCAAATAGCATAAGCAAGATGAAACTTTTAACATTTCTGCTAACAAAATTTGTATCTATATGTCTTGTATGTAACTGGGCAGTTTCAATTGCCTACACTTAATTATCTTGGACAATTTGAGATTCCCTGGGGATCTAAAAAATACAAGTGGACCACAAAGATTATATTCATGTCTTTATTTGGAAAGGCAGCTGCAGAGTATAAGCAGTGCCTTCTAGGGCACTTCAAATGCCATGAAACACAAAAATTTAGGTAACTGAGTAGGTCTATAAGAAGTATTGACCTTGGGCTCCTTTTTTTGTTAAGACTCCAAATACAGTTCATGTGAGTTTTTTTGAATCTCATTTCATAAGGAAATGAATCTCTCCTAACATACTTTTTTCCCCCTCCACTGATCTTAAAAGAAGCTTAAAGACCAGCTCTTCTTAGCTCTTAGAAGCTTAAAGACCACCTCTACACAATAGGCCTTTTAGTAAGATAGTCTAGTATTTGTATTCCTCACCAGTCAGAGTCCAGCACTGGTATCATAATACTGAAATAAAAGCAGTGGAAGGTGATTGGATATTTTTAATCTTTCCTTCATCAACTTCTGCCAAAATGAAATATTCCTAATGGGTAAATATGTATTCTGTGAATTAGTGCAAGAGAAAAATTCATATGGCAACATGGTAAATACGATCTTGAAAAAGACAGGGATAGAGTTATCTTTTGGTTTGGCCCCAAATTTCTGAAGAGTTTATGGATATTAGTGATTAAAAAAAAAAAAAAATCTTAACACTTTCAAACAGTCCTATTATCCCAGTATAGAATTCAGCAATGTCAGCATCAGAATAAAAATCCAAAACAAAGGATTTTCTACATCTGATTAGGTTGTGGNACAAAACAAAACAAAACAAAACAAAACAAAAAAAAACCAAACAAAAAAACCCAAAATAAAACAAACAAACAAAAAACAACAACAACAAAAAACACACAAAAAAACCCCCAAACAAAAAAATTTAAAAAGCCTGTTATGTAAGAGTACATAATTTGTCATTACTTCACTGCTAACCCTCTTTTAAACTCCTACCTTAGACTTACCCCAGGGTAACCACAATTTCTTGTCTTCAACCAAATGTTAGTCTCTTTAGTTATTTTATTACTGTATATTGGCATAGCAAATCCTGAAGTAGAAATAGACAAATTATATCATATTCCCTTTTTTAAGCAGATAGAAGTCCATCAAAGAAAGACACTGTATTCATCTATGATAATATCTACCAACGATAATCTTTTCCTCTAGCTTATCCCATTTTAATTGCAGCCCTTCTGGATAAAAAAGCAAACCAAAATGTTTCTCCTTTTTGTGTCAATATCCCATCATTTTCTAGTCCATACATCTTGATCACAAGCCATGATGTCATCTATTGACTTTTTGGCTATATTTTTTAGCAAAAACTCTAATTTCATGAAATCAAATAAGTAGAAAATCAAATTTGCAATTTATGTTACTACAACCGCAGAGGAGGGGAGGGGAAGGGAGGGGAGGGGAGGAGAAAGAAAACTGAATTGGCTGTATCATTTTCAAGGGCATATATAGCTTAGAGAATTATCTTCAATACTGGACCCTTATTATCCACATTACTGAACAGGTAACTCACTCTCTGTCTCTGTTTTTGATTTCTTAAATTAGTTTTTTCTAAACTAATCACGACAGAAGTAAACTACTTTGTACAATTTTGCTTCAGAATGAGAAATCCTCTTAATTAAGCAGCACCAAACCTACCAGTATGACTTGTCCAAACTGGAGGATAACAACAAGGAGAGCAAAAGTACATTGAAGGAATTCTACCCTCCCTTGAGGGCAGGATCCTACCCTTCCCATGGTTGCTTTTTAAACGAATTTCACGTTTATATATTTCTTAATTTTTTTCTCTTCTTAATGGCAATCCTCCTCCAGTATGAGTCAGGAAAATTAAGATATTTCACAAAAATAATATTTTTTGGAAATGGCATTTTTTTTCTCCACTGATAATCAAATAGCATAAGCAAGATGAAACTTTTAACATTTCTGCTAACAAAATTTGTATCTATATGTCTTGTATGTAACTGGGCAGTTTCAATTGCCTACACTTAATTATCTTGGACAATTTGAGATTCCCTGGGGATCTAAAAAATACAAGTGGACCACAAAGATTATATTCATGTCTTTATTTGGAAAGGCAGCTGCAGAGTATAAGCAGTGCCTTCTAGGGCACTTCAAATGCCATGAAACACAAAAATTTAGGTAACTGAGTAGGTCTATAAGAAGTATTGACCTTGGGCTCCTTTTTTTGTTAAGACTCCAAATACAGTTCATGTGAGTTTTTTTGAATCTCATTTCATAAGGAAATGAATCTCTCCTAACATACTTTTTTCCCCCTCCACTGACCTTAAAAGAAGCTTAAAGACCAGCTCTTCTTAGCTCTTAGAAGCTTAAAGACCACCTCTACACAATAGGCCTTTTAGTAAGATAGTCTAGTATTTGTATTCCTCACCAGTCAGAGTCCAGCACTGGTATCATAATACTGAAATAAAAGCAGTGGAAGGTGATTGGATATTTTTAATCTTTCCTTCATCAACTTCTGCCAAAATGAAATATTCCTAATGGGTAAATATGTATTCTGTGAATTAGTGCAAGAGAAAAATTCATATGGCAACATGGTAAATACGATCTTGAAAAAGACAGGGATAGAGTTATCTTTTGGTTTGGCCCCAAATTTCTGAAGAGTTTATGGATATTAGTGATTAAAAAAAAAAAAAAATCTTAACACTTTCAAACAGTCCTATTATCCCAGTATAGAATTCAGCAATGTCAGCATCAGAATAAAAATCCAAAACAAAGGATTTTCTACATCTGATTAGGTTGTGGTTTGACCGCAGTAAGTATCTAAGCAGCATAGAGCTTCTCATCAGTTCCACACAGTGGGATGGAGCAGAGAATGGGGAGGGTAAAACATTTGTGGGTTGAGATAAAACTGGTTTAACAATCAAAGCAAAAGCTGCACGACCAAGCAAACCAAGACAAGGAATTCATTCGCTGCTTCCCATCAGCAGGCAGGTGTTCAGCCACCTCCAGGAATGCAGGGCTCCATCATGAGTAACTACTGAGCAAAACTAATGCCATCACTCTGAATGTCTCCCCTTCCTCTTTCTTCCTTCTGCCGCTTTTTATTTTTGACCATGATTCCAGTCGGTATGGAATATCCTTTTGGTTAGTTGTGATCAGCTGCTCCCCACTGTGTCCCCACCCAACATCTTGTGCACCCCCAGACTGCTCACTGGTGGAGTGGGATCAGAAGCAGAATAGGCCTTGATGATGTGTAAGCCCTGTTTATCAACAGGTAAAACATCAGTGTGTTATCAATCCTTTTTCAGTCACAAATTCAAAGCACAGCACCATACAGGCTACCATTAAGAAAATTAACTCTGTCTCAGCCAAAACAAGTAAAAAGAAGTTTCACATAAGCTTCATTGTAACTATTAGGCTATTATCCACAGCAATGATGCAACACCACCATTTTGGTCGAGAGGCAGCTTGGCCTGTGAATTTATTCTCTGAATCAGCCTAACTTTTAAGCCAAATAGGCGTTTCAACCTCAGGTGCTGGTGCCCATAAATGAAGATGTCTGAGCCAGGAGAAAGTTATGATGCAGTTTTAAGTGCAACGGTCAGCAAATCTAAGAATATCCGTTCATTTTGCACTTCACTGCTTTTTCACTGCTTGATAACATACATTTTGAGAAAGACATATTTAAGACTGATTGTACTTTGGTTTACTGGCTAGCTTAGTTAAAATGCATGATGGAAGTGTATTTTGGATCAAATTAACAGTGACTGCTTTAGCTTCCTAATCAAAATAAAACCAGGAAAAAAAGGCACCTGAAATAATAATTAAATCTAAAATAAAGCATTTGCAATCAACACCCAAAACTTTTTTTTTTTTAAGTAATTTGCCAGGAGCAATTTTAATTTCAATTTAAGAAATAAAACCCACTTTGAGTGGGAGTCTGGCTTAGTCACTGATAGTTTGCTGTTTATGATGAAGATGCTTGATTTAGTTGCCTGATGGTGCCATCTAATACCTGTGTAATTATCCAAGGGTGTACCACATATCTGAATGGTATTGATAGGCAAGAAAAATAACTAAGAGATTTATATGACAATTATCTGTTGCTCCAAAGAGTAGTTGACACATATATGTTATTTCACTCAAAATTATCTGCATTTAAGGTTGATATACAAAGCCAGTAAGAGGAATCTGGCTGATGCCACTTCAAGGCCACCCTTTCAGGTCACTGCCTGCACAGAGTGTCTGAGTTAGTACCAGAGGACAACATGAGAGACACCTGCGTACAATGCGAGCAGGTGAATGATTTGCTGTGCCTGGTGGCAGAGCTCAAGGAAGAAGTGGAGAGGCTAATAAGTATTAGGGAGAGTGAAAGGGAAATAGACTGGTGGAGTCATACCTTTTTGACCCCAAAACAAGTCCAGCAGGAGCCGGTGAAGCCCTGCCCCTGTGCCATCAGGCAGATGGAGCAAACCAAGTAGATGGGGGGGGGGAACAAAAACAGGTCCCTGATCAAAGAGGTAAAAGAATCCCCTCCCAACACCCATCACCTCTCCTGGTGCCCTTAAAGAACAGGTAGGAGGCCCGGGACCCAGACAGTCAGGCAGAGGGCAGTCTAGAAGAGGGTCTGTCTGGAGGGTCTCCCAGTTGCACCCCGTCTACCAGACAGATTACAACCACAGCTATAAATTAAAAAAGAAGGGTAGTTGTAGCAGGCAACTCCCTTCTGAGGGGAACTGAAGGTCCTATATGCTGATCGGACTGATCCCACAGGGCAGTCTGCTGCCTTCCCAGGGCTCAGGTGAGGGATATTAGTAGGAGGCTGCCTGGGCTAATCTGGCCCTCTGATTATTATCCACTGCGCGTGGTCCAGGCTGGCAGTGATGAAATTCAAGAGGTAGTAGGGTAATTAAAAAGGACTTCAAGGCGCTGGCTCGATTAGTTAATGGGATAGGAGCACAGGTGGTGTTCGCCTCAGTTCCTGCAGTAGCAGGGACAAATGAGGAGAGGAATAGGAAAACCCATCTTATCAATAGCTGGCTAAAGGATTGGTGCCACTGGCAGAATTTTGGGGTTTTTGACCATGGTGCAAATTCTGGTACCCCGCCTGCTAGGGTTGGATGGGCTTTATCTATCTAGTAAGGGAAAAAGGACTCTAGCCCATAAGTTGTTGGGGCCGATCAGGAGAGCTTTAAACTATAGGTTTGAAGGGGGAAGGGGTTGAAACCAGGCTCTCCAGAGATGAGCCTAAGGGTGGAAAGCCCAAGTTAAAGGTGAAATCAGCAGCCCAACTGAAGTGCATGTGCACTAATGTACGCACTTTGGGTAACAAACAGGAGGAGCTGGAAGCCATCGTGCAGCAGGAAAGCTGTGATGTAGTCACCATCACAGAAACGTGGTGGGGTGACTGGCATGACTGGAGTGCTGCCATGGATGGTTACAAAGCTCTTCAGAATGGATAGTCAAGGTAGGGGAGATGGATGTGTGGCTCTGTATGTTAGAGAGTCTCTTGACTCTGTAGAACTTGAAGTCAGTAACAATAAGATTGAGTGCCGGTGGATCAGAATCAAGGGGAGGGCCAACAAGGCTGGCATCCTGGTGGGAGTCTGGTTTAGACCACCCAATTAGGATGATGAGGATGATGACTTGTGAGAACAAGCTGAGTTATTCTTCACCTGCATTAAATTAATCAGAATCAAAAGGGTGGATTGACCTTGGCTAAGTGCTTTGAGAGAGAGATTGTTGTGTCTCAAAGTGGAAAACCACTTTAAACAGCCCGCATGATAAGGTGTGTTTTTCTCTCGTGGCTGAACACATCACGTGATGAGAGTGTGAATGTGTGGGATCAGGGCACTGGTTTGGGATGATCCTGGGAATTCCAGTTGACTAAAAGAAAAACATCGAGTACTGTTTACGAGAGAATATGAATAAAAGGGGAACGTTGAAAAGTGTTGGTGGACAAGTTCCGAAATCAATCTCTGTGTGTGCAGCCTTATTTTCTTCTTCAGTGCCCCAGGTGAATTATTCTACAACTAGCTGGCAGATGTCTGAAAATTGCCAGCCCTTGTTGTTGTGGGCGATTTTAACCTGACGGATGTCTGCTGGAAACTCAACACAGCAGAGAACAGGCAGTGTGGGAAATTCCTAGAGTGTATGGAGGATAATTTCCTGCTCCAGCTGGTAAATGAGCTTATCAGGGGTGAGGCCCCACTAGACCTGCTGTTCACAGAGAGGGGCTGGTGGGAGATATGGTGGTCAGAGGCAGTCTGGGGCACAGTGACCATGAAATAGTACAGTTTTCAATACTGAGGGACAAAAAGACAGCCATAAATAAAACTTCTACCCTAGACTTCCATAGGGCAGATTTCGGCCTACTCAGAAGGCTGGTTCAGAGGGTACCTTGGGAAATA
>VXAY01004469.1:1712-42958 GCA_013399855.1 Oxyruncus cristatus
GGGGGTCAGGGCACAGTGAGGGGTGTGGGGACCGCGGGCCGTCGAGGGGACAGGCACCGGCTGTCGGGTACTGGAGGTCGGGGGGCCAGGGAAGGACCAGGGCTCAGGGGACAGCGAGGGTGGAGGGATTCGGGGGCCGTGGAGGCGCGGCCAGGCGGTGACTCCGCTCTCCCCGCAGCGCTGCCATGGCCGAGCCCTGGCGGGACGTGGTGCGGGACGCGGCGGCCGTGCGGGACGCGGCGGCGGTGGCGGTGGACGCGGCGCTGCTGGCGGGGGTGCTGATGCGGACCGGGGAGCAGCCCCTCAGCTCGGATGTGAGTGCAGGGCGCTGCCCGGCCCGGGGGTCCCCGAGCCCTTCGCGGGGAGCGGCTCCCGGCTGGAGCTCACAGCTCACCGTCCATCCTGCTCATGAGACAGCCCTGCTCCCCTTTTCCAGTACAGCTCCCCTTTTCCAAGGAGAGGGGCACATCTAGAAAGGCTTAAGAAGTTGCCGGTTGTCTCACTGCGCCTATGAACCTTTGAACCACGGGAGAGTCTCACGGAGGGGCCTCTGCTTTTGGCGTGTTCCCAGCTGCAATCAGCCTTTGCCCCATACGTGGGACAGGGTGACAGGGACGGAGGTGGCTGATGTGTGGGATTTGCCTGTGAGGAGTCCCTAGTAGCTGGCTGGAGTGGGAGGCTCCAGGTGTTGGAGGGCTCTTAGAGGAAGAAGTATCCTTGTGCAAAAGGGCTGGGGCAGTGTTGGGGACAGATGGCTGAAGAACCTGGGGACAAGCAGGCAGCTGGCAGAGGTACAAGGAGGGAGGTCTGCACCACAGAGCTGCTCCCTGATGTCAATCACATTGTCAGGTCAGGGCTCTGGGGAATTTGGAAGGGTGAGAGGAAGCCTGGGAGGAGAGGCCAAACACACTGCCAGTATCCCTTGCTTCATGTAAAATCCAGGTGAATTGGGAGCTTCTCTCTGGTATGATATTTTGACTTTGAGGGGGGCCCCGTGCCTGAGCTGTGGGCTCAGCCAGGAGTCCGGAGTCACCCTTGAGTCTGAGCAGGGATCAGAGCAAGTGACTCCGATGGCCAGAACCCAGGACTGACAAATTCCCCTTTTCTCTGACACTGAGCTGTTCTGGAGACACTGCCCTCCAGTTCAGGTGGAAACAGGGCATCCTTCAGGGGGAAACCCTCAGCCAGAGAAGCTGCTTTCTGGCAAACCTCTCCAGCTGCCCAGACCTGAGTGCTCTGCTCCCTCCCCTGTGTACAGGTGGTGAATTACGCGCCCTTCACGCTGCTCCCGTCTGCGGTGCCACGGGCCTTGTTTGAACAGGCCTATGCTGTTCAGCTGGATTTCAACCTGCTGGTGGATGCCATCAGTCAAAACAAAGAATTCCTGGAGCAAACTCTGGCCAGGTAACGTTTTTGCATGTTGCACCTTAAGGGAATGTTTTAAATGCCAAGCATTTATCACCTTTCGGGCATTCCTACCTTCCATCTGTTCATGTCCCACAGGCTGAGGTGGGCAGTCCTGTCCTCAGCAGAAATTGCCTCCTTTGCTGCATTATTTTTCCTAAGATTAATTCCCATCAAGTCTGTGTGCTTGGAGGTCTCCTTGAGCCTCAGAAATTCGGACATCTGGCCAAGAGCTGACTCCCTGCAATGATACTCAGTGTTGCCAGTGTTTCAGGCTTGTGAATTCTTACATGTGAGCTTGTTGGGCCCTGGACCTTAAATGCAAGTCATTGGAATCTTTGAATCTTGGATTCAGAAGTCTCTTTTAGTCTTATTTTGCATCTGCCTATGGCTGTCCCATAACCAGCAGCTCTGCCTGTCCACATTCTGAGGATGAGGTGTCCCTGTCCCCACACAGACCTGTGATCAGTCACTCTGTGTCCCCTGCTCTCCCATCCACAGGCTCTGGCTGCTGGGGCCTGTTGAGCTCTGGCTCCTGGGCTCTGCTGAATTTATCTGTGGCTGTTGCTGTGGGCTGGAGTGCCCATCCCTGGCTGTGTCCCCCATAACTGCAGGGCTGATGCTTTCACAAATCTCCCCTTCCTGCTGCCTGCTCTATGCTGCCTCTCCATGGGTGCTCCAGGCTCTCTGGCACCGGGACAGAGCAAAGAAAGCTGTTTTCCAGCATCCCTTTGTTTCGTTAAAGCCTTTGAAGCTGTTTCAGATCTTGTGCCTGTTCCAGAGCTGGCTGCAGCCAGAGCTTGCGGGGGCAGGTTTGTACCTGTGGTTAAGGAATGCAGCACTTGGGGTTGTGTGTGCTCAGGTGCTGCCCTGTGCCAGGGCAGCTCCCTGGAGGTGCTGCTCGGGTAGCTCAGGTATTTGTGTCCCTGAGGAAAAGCCATACCTGCTCTAGCAGGGCAGGGATTTGTAGCCTGAACAGGACTGGGGGAATTGGATGAAGCTTGTGAAGCTTCTCTGAACTCCTGTGTGCAGGCACAGGGAGACTTGTGGTTTCTTCCTGTGGCTGCAGATTTCTGCTGTGTTTCTTTGCATTTACTTGTCCCATCTCTGCCCTGCCAGTGAGTCACCTCTGCCTTTTGTGAGGGGAGGACTTCTGTGGAGTGTCTGTGCTGGGCAGACTGGGTTTGTGTGTGGTTTTGCACTGTGCATTCATGGGGAGATGTTTCACAGTGCTGTAGCACTTTGCTTGAGCCCCAGCCCTGCTCCTTGTGCCGGAGAACGTCCCTGCTAAGGGTTTTTTTCTGGAGGAGAGTTAATTTTCTTGTTCCTCTGTGGCAGCATCAGGGAACTGATCTGGTCTGTGTTTGCCTCCAGCACCATCAAGGTTGATGACTTCACAGCTCGACTCTTCAGAATCTACATGCAAGTTATGGAGGAAGGCTTGGCTCAGGTACCTTGGCAGGGGACCCTGGTGGTCTGTGCCCCTTGGCACTGAGGTGGCACTGCTGGGCTCTGAGCCAGGGTGGTTGCTCCCTGCACTGCCGAGTCTTGTCACAACCCTTGAGCTCAGGACCTTGCCCTCTTTGAGTTGTGCCCTTTGGCTGGTGCTGATGGAAACAGTCAGGCCTGGAGTGGACGGATTTGGTGTGGTTTGTCCTCTGGGAACCTGGGGAGCGTGCAGGGACATGTGTCCTCTCAGGACCTGCACCAGAAGCTCCTTTACTCTCCCGAGTGTTGGGAACTGCTCTGGAGCACTGGAGGGGGCTCTGGGCCCTGGGCAAGTGGCAGAGCACCCACGGGCTGGACTTGCAGAGGTTTTTATTGAAATGAAGCTGACAGGAGAAGGGGGAATGGATTCAGACTGACAGAGAGTAGGTTTAGACGAGGTATTAGGAAAAAACTCTTCCCTGTGAGGGTGGGGAGGCCCTGGCACTGGTTGCCCAGAGGAACTGTGGCTGCCCCATCCCTGGAAGTGTCCAAGGCCAGGTTGAACAGGGCTTGGAGCAACTTGGGATAGTAGAAAGTGTCCCTGCCCATGTCAGGGGGTTGGAATTAGATGGTTTTTAAAGTCCCTTCCAACCCAAACCATTCTTTGAATCTATGACTGGGATCTGCCCTGGGAGGGTTTTGAAGTGAGGTCATCAAAGGGATTTGCAGTTAAAGGCAACAGGAGACCCCACCACCCCTCCCCTCTGTTTCAGACTGTGTTTTTAGGCATCAACCGCTCTGATTACATGTTTGACTGTGGGCTGGATGGCACAGCAGCTCTGAAGCAGATAGAAATAAACACCATTGCTGCCAGTTTTGGGGGCCTCACCTCCCGCACGGCCGATGTCCACGGGTAAGGGAGCCCCCTGGCACTGCTGCAGCTGCACTGCATGGGCTGCTGCACTCCCTGTGCTCTCCAAACTCTGCTCCCTTGCTCCAGCTGGGGCTGTCGTGGCATTTACAGCTTTTTTTGTTCCAAAGGCTGGTGTTGAAAGTGCTGGGAAAGACTGAGGAGGCGTCACGCCTGCTGCCCAACAACCCATCAAAGGGACTGGCCTTGGGAATTGTCAAAGCCTGGGAGCTCTACGGTTCCCAAAGGTAAGGAGAGAGCAGGAGAAGTTGAGCAGGAGCAGTGCAGGAAGCCTGCCTGGATCACGGAGATGAAAAGCTGGTGATCCTGAGTGCATGTGGAGGGTTTGTGGGTTTTATGGTACCCCTGGTATCTCTTGCAGTGCTGCAGTGATGTTTTTGGGGGAGGAAATCCAGAGGAACATTTTTGATCAGCGATGTGTAGAAAATGAGCTGTGGAACAGGTAAGGGTTGAATTTCCCTGGGATGGAAAAGGTTCAGTTTTAGGAAAGGGAAGCAGAGAAAACTGCTGCCTGATCTTGGTGTTTCCCTCAAGGCAGGAAACATAGGATGGGTCCCTAAACAGGGACTGTCTTGGGCTGCAGGATCCCTGTGACTCCATAGCACAAAGCCTGGGGTTATTTGTAGAAGAACCTACAGATCCTCCTTGTCCATCTGTGGTTTCCAGCTCACGTAACTCTGCCCCATCCTGCTGACTGTCCCACTGCTCTGTTCCCAGGAACATCCGTGTGATCCGGCGGCGGTTCAGGGATGTGTTTGAGAAGGGCTCCCTGGATGGCAGCAGGAGGCTGTATATGTGAGTATGAGCCAAGGTGCGCATTCCTGCCACGTGCTGGGCCTGTGGGGCTGGCAGTGGGAATTCTCAGCCAAACCTGGTGGTGTGTTTTGAGCACAAATGATGACTGTCTGAGACAGCAGTTCTTCTCCGTGCTCCAGGGTGCTGTTTCTCCTTGGAGCTGACATGGTTTTGTTTTCAGAGTGGTGAGATTTTGCATACACAAAACTTAATTTGCCTCCCTCAGGCCATGGTCTTCATTGCTCTGTGGGATCTTTACCTCCTCCACACACACCTGCTGTGAACAGCCCTGGCTGTTTCAGAGGCTTCCACAGAGCCATTTCCTGTTTACTGCTCACGTGATGCTCTGCCAGAAGGAGCTGGGCTGGGTTGTTAGTGCTGGAGGAGGAAGCATTCCATGTCCTTTTGGGATCTCTTGTGTTCGAACTCACTCAGTGTCTTGCCCGCTCCCTGTGGAGACCAGGACGTGCAGGTCACAGACTCTCTGAGTGCTGGTAGTTGGTCCCAAGTGTGACATTTGTCATGTTTCCAGGTGCTTGGAGCTGTACAAGCCTGAAGGAAGACATGGTTTCATGCAAATGCTTTTTCTGTAGTTAGACTGGTTTGACCTTTGGTGTCTGTGCTGTGTTTGATTATTGAATACATTTGTCGGGGCTGGATAGTTGAGGGGAAAGTGTATCCCCTGTACTTCCTCCCAGACACCCTCCCTCTCAGTGCTGGATTCTTCTGCAGTTCCCCAGCAGCTTCCTGACCCCGTGCACAGTTTGTGTGGCCAAAGCTGGGGGCTGTGGTGCTCCAGCTGTGCTGGCAGCCCAGCCCTGGCAGGGTGCTTTGGTGCCTCTCAGGTTGTTGGGTTGAGGTCCTGCTTGTGCCACCAGAGAAGGACCCTGTTCCCTCCCAGCTTCAAGAATCATAGTCACAGAATTAAGGAAAAGGCCTCTGAGATCGAGTCCAACCTTTAACCCAGCACCACCAAACCATGACCCCACGTGCCACATCCACACTTTGGATCCCTCCAGGGATGGTGACTCCATCACTGCCCTGGGCAACCTGAGCCACTGCTTGGCCCACCCTTTCAGTGAAGAAATTTTCCCTAATATCCAACCTAAACCTCCCCTGGCACAATATGGGACCATTTCTTCTCCTCCTGTCCCTTGTTCCCTGGGAGTAGAGCCCAGTCCCCTCCCCAGCTTCTCCCTCCTGTCAGGGAGTTGCAGAGAGCAGAAGGTTCCCCCTGAGCCTCCTTTTCTCCAGGTTGAGCCTCCCAAGCCTGGTTATGAGTGGCAGAAACTGTTAGAAATGAGGTTCTTGCCTCCCTGCTGGGCTGGGTGTCAGAACTGCTGAGCCTTTGGTTAGAGCACAGGCCAGGTATCGGCTCTCCATGTCTCGGGACAGGCCAACCCAGCTGGGGCTCGGTGCAGAGGTGGCAGGGCTTGCAGTCCTCAACCAGGAGCAGAACCGCCTGGGGGCCAAGGAGAAGGGGCAAAAGCTGTAACATTTTGCATGTGTGACCCCGTGGTGCTGGGGGATCGGGCAGGGGCTGGCCTGGCTGCGTGAACACTTCCTGTTTCTGTTCCAGAGACGGCCAGGAGGTCGCAGTGGTGTACTACAGGGATGGCTACGTGCCACAGACCTACGACCAGCAGGTCAGTGCCCACCGTCCTGCTCAGGGAATCACCCACTGGGAGTTTGAAATGCCCCCTGATCCCAGGGGCCTCTGCCCTGTCCAGGGCAGGGTCAGTGCTGCCCAGGGCACTGGGGAGCTGTGGCTCCAGGGAGCATTGGGTGACCCAGGCAGTAAGAAAAATGCGTGTCTTCTTTTCCAGTCACTACCCAGAGGGTGGTCTCTTAGTGCAGCACTGCATTGATGCTGTACAATATGGGTATTGGCTCTTGCTTAAAGGGTTTAGACTTGATTACAGATCACTCTCTGTGCTCTCTCAGCACTATGAGACTGCAGGTAATAATGATAAAAACCAGCTCTTGCTGTTGCCTGGAGGTGGCAGCACTGGACAAGGTGGGGAGGGAGAACTGGCAAAGGCAGTGGATTAACCTGGCCGTGCTGCTCCCAGAGGTGAAATCCCTGTCTGCTTGTCTCCAGAGTGCCACTCCCACCCGCCCCTCCCTGCCAGCAGGGAGGGAGGAGACAAATCCTTTGTCGATAACTTAACAGAAAAGAGCAGAGAAAACCTTTAGTGTTGTTTTTTTCCTGACGGGGCTGTTGCTCTGGTTGTGCCCCAGAACTGGGAGGCGCGGCTGCTGCTGGAGCGCTCGCGGGCGGTGAAGTGCCCCGACATTGCCACCCAGCTGGCGGGCACCAAGAAGGTGCAGCAGGAGCTGAGCCGCCCGGGGACGCTGGAGAAACTGCTGCCCGGCCGCCCTGAGGCTGTGGCTCGGATGAGAGCCACCTTTGCTGGACTCTATTCCCTGGACGAGGTGAGGGGGAGCGGGGCTGGATCAGGAATGGACGTGCAGACGTGTGCTTGGCCTGTGTGATGTTGCTCTTTGGTTCGGGAGGTGAGGGGGCTTTGCTGTAGTCCTGTTAGATCCCTGTTGATCCTGCTGACAGGGGCCTCTTGAGGAGCCCCTGCTGCTCCCTGGTGCTTTGCTGTTCAAAAATCCCAGAATCATTTACGTTGGAAAAGACCTCCAAGGTCATCAAGTCCAACCTGTGCCCGATCCCCACCTTGTCACCCAGTCCAGAGCACTGAGTGCCACATCCAGTCATTCCTTGGACACCTCCAGGGGTGGGGACTCCACCACCTCCCTGGGCAGCCCCTTCCAATGTTTAGCAGTCACTTTCCATGAAGAAATTCTTCCTGATGTCCACCCTGTTTCCCTCCTCTCTTTCCAGGGTGAAGAGGGTGACAAGATAGCTGCCACAGCCATCGCTGACCCCCAACGGTTCGTGCTGAAGCCGCAGCGAGAAGGTGGAGGTATGAGCTGGGCTGGGCCCCTGGGCAGTCTGCATTGTGGTTTCTGCTGTATCCAGGAGAGGCAGGAGCTCTGTGCTGGCTCCTGGTCCTGGGCTGAGGGATAAAAGGTGGGGTGGCTTGTGGCTACTCATAGCCATGGGGATTAGTCATGGCAGTAAGGTAGTTCTGCTCCCGGAGCAGCTCCTGAGGCCCCAGTGCTGGGTGTGGGGAGCCCAGGCAACACCTGGGGAGGCAAAGGCTGGGTCATTTGGGCTGCTGGGCCACAAAACTGGGGGCAGTGGCTTCTTCTGGGCTGGGAAGTGTTTGATGTGCTGGTTTTGTTGTCAGGGAACAACCTCTACGGTGAAGAGCTCAGGCAGGTTCTGGAGAAGATCAAAGACACGCCTGAGAGAACCTCCTACATCTTGATGGATAAGATCAAACCCCAGCCAGCACTGAATTACTTGCTGAGGGCTCACAGTCCCCTGCAAGTGTCCGAGTGCATCTCCGAGCTCGGTATCTTCGGGGTCTATGTCAGGTGAGGAATGTGCTCGTGTTCTGGGGGTGGTTCCCTGGTTTTCCCCTCTGTGCTGCCCAAGCACAGCAGCAGGACAGATGTCTGGGGAGCTGTAGGTGCAGGGGACAGGCGTGACTGTTCAGTCTGTGCCCCTGGCAGAGCGCTTTGAGCACGTGTTCAAACACTGAACTGCTGCTCTGAACCTGCTGCCAGACGAGTTGTTGAAAAACCGCAGAGCCTGTGCTGGCAGTCACTGGTGTAACGGCCACGTGGAACCAGCATGTCTCATCCCTGACTCCTGGGAGCACTTCCCAGGTTCTGGATGCAGCCACATGAAGCCCTGGTGATCTCTGACATGTCTGAACGGGGTCATGTTCAACCCTAAATAGCTGCTGCTTTTGTGTAAAACCCTCACAGACCCAGATAAATGTTCCTGTAGTGTTCAAGTCCTCGTACAGTTTTAGGAACAAAGGCGCTGTGGCCGCGTTCAGACCCTGACCCTGTGTGCAGATCCAACCAGAATGGCCGGTGGAGCCAAGGCACTGTCCAGGATAAATGCCAGGAGCTCTGTGCTCTGCAGGGACTGAGTCTCCCTTTCCTTTGCAGGCAGGGCCAGGAGATGGTGCTGAACGAGGCCGCCGGGCACCTCCTGCGTACCAAGGCCGTCCAGCACGCGGACGGCGGGGTGGCCGCGGGGGTGGCCGTGCTGGACACTCCCTACCTGGTGTGAGGAGCTGTGTCCCGTCCACCCTCCTCAGCTGCTGCCTGAAGAGCTCATCTGCCACAGGGATTTCTCCGTAGGGTGCACTTGCCAAGGTCTGATGTGCTGGGAGCTGTGAGGAAGGACTGGGGACACAACTGCTCCAAGGTCCTGTGTGCCGGCACCAGCTTCTCCTCTGTGATTCCCACGCCAGGGATAAGGGGTTCCCTTGCTCTGCCTGGGTCTGGGGGTCCCGTGGGGGCAGGGGTGTGTACAGCAAAGGGGGAGATGCCACAACAGGCCTTTGTGCTGCTCCCACTTCTGTGCTCCCTGACACTGCAGCATTTGTGGAGACACACAAAGCCTAGGGAAGGAGTGGATGTGCGAGTAACAGCCTTTATCTTCACACAGTGCCTCAGTGCTTTCCAGGTTAGACAGGAGAGCCCAGCTCCACATGCCATGGCCCCTCCGGCCCTTGCTGTGCTGCTGCTGCTCTGATTCTTACATTTCCCTGTGCCTGAGGATCCTCAGGGTTCCTGCACAAGGGACAGCTGCCCTGGGCAATTTGCCCAAGGGCCTTTTGCTTGCTTTTTTTTTGCTTTTGCTTTGCCCAACTCCAGTTTTGTTGGACTGGGTGCTCGTCTCGAGCAGTGCCTCTGTGCCACACAAGGCAGGCAGCAGTGCAGAGTACAGGGCTGCATCTGCTCCCACTGCCTCCCGCAGCCCTGTCCAGCAGATCTCCAGAGGCTGGCATAAAGATCCCTCCACAATGGTGGCAGATCCCGAGGGGATGGTGAATTGGAGCCTTGTGTCACAGCCAGCACATTATTAAACCCTGAATCCCCCCGGGCTTGTGCCAGCACATCCCACTGCAAGATCATCTTCCCAGGGAGCCCTGACCTTGGAAATAGTGCTGCTGGGATGTGGGGCAGGCTGAGACTGGGAGCTCTGGGGCAAGGAAGCCAAAGAATTGCAGGAGAGGCTGGGCAGGCACAGCTCCAGCACCTTACTGTGGGACCAGCACCAGCAGAGAGATGTCTCCCTCCAGGTTTCATGGATCAGTGGGAAGAGCACAGCAGTGGAGGGACAAGGAGGAGCGTGGGCTCTCCTGCTCAAGGTGTTTTGCCTCTTCCTTCAGCTCCTCTTCCTCCTCAGCCCTAAAAGCTGCACCTTGCCGGCAGTGAAGAGCCCAGGCAGCCTCAGCCCAACCCTGTCAGTGACAGAGAAGCAGCACAGAGTCAGAATTCCTGGAGAATGGATGTGCCAAGGGACAGCCTGCCGGGCTCATGGCATCAATCACCCATCTGGGGAACAGCCCTGTTGTGCCTGTGACTGATCCTGGGATTCCTGGAGGTTTTTTGGGGGGGTTGATTACCCCCAGCCAGAGATTAAAAGGAATGTGCAATCTGACCACGCTGCTTGTGCCAGGTTTGCCTGAGCCCAGGTGTGCTGATATCCATGGCTGTGCCTGGCTGGGGACCAGAGCTTCTGCCCTTGCCCCAGCAGACGTTCACAGCCTGTAAATCCCAGCCCCTGGAAGAGCATCCTGCTGGCAGGAACCTGCCTCTCCCCATCCCCAGAAGCCAACCCTGGTTATGGCATGGCTGCTCCGACAGCACTGAGCACCCCTGTCTCCCCCAGAGTCAACCCACACACACACTAAGCCTGTTTCCATTTTGTTTTCTTGAATTTTATTTCATTTTGCATGAAATTCTCACTGTTTCCAGCCAAAAATTACACAGCTGACAAAAAAGTAACAGAGGAGCAGCGAGGATGTGGGAACCCTTTGTCACCAAGGTGGCACAATCCAGTGGTACAGAGCTGTGGGGACACGTGGGACACCAGCAGGCACCCAGGGTACAGGTGACAGGGGTGCTGTGCCAGTGAGAGCAGCAGGTAGGGAGTGAGATTTGGGACTTGGCCGACAGCCCAGCAACACCTGCCCTGAGCCCCCCTCCTCCCCAGCCCAACGTCAGCTCAGGTTGCAGGTAAAGCCTGTTACACTGGCTCTCACCAAAACAGCTGCTGCAGCAAGTTTTAAAGCCCATTTCTCCTTTGGTTTAAGTGCAAAATCAAATGGTTCACATGCAGTTTTCATACAGACAGTGCAAAGGAGGTACCGGTCCCTGCTCAGCCACGGCCGGAGTTTAATGTCCTTCACTGGAGAAGGGTTGGCTTTGGCAGGACCCTGGTGGTGTTGAGGCTCCTGGGCAAGATGGGTGGGCATCTTTAGCTCTCAGCATCATGAAGCTGTGTCAGATTTGAGCAAACACAAACTTTGAACATCTCCCACCGTTTTTTCCCGATGAGGAAACCCGGGACTCGCACAGCCCTGCCTGCCTTGGCTTCTCTGCTTATCAGTGGTCACGGTGCCTTCCTGGGTCACCTGCCGTGGGAAAGGTGCCTCTGCCTGGCCACTTCCACCATCCTTTGGTGTAACAACCCCCAGTCCTCCCCCAGGAAGCAAAGGGAGCATCCAGCTGGGAGGTGGTGGCAGCAGGGCAGGCGGAAACGGGGCTCCATGGAGCGCGTCACACCAAGGCTTTTCCCCTCTGTGGCTCCCTACAGTGCCCGTGGCCAGTGAAAGACCCTGGATTGGGAAAACACTCCAGCTGGCACCACGCAGGGAGGGAGCAGCAGATCTTGGTATCGAATTGCTCTAAAACCTGTTTAAAGCCCAGAGCTCCCTCAAGCCTTGCCCCACTCCAGGCTCCAGGACCTCTGCTGGCAGCAGGCTTGGACAGTGGGTGCAAGACAAGCTGAGCTGTGCAGTGATGCTGTGAGAGTGTTTTCAGTGCTCCTGCAGTTTGCAGCACCCCAAGGAGAAGGGGAAGCTTAGCAGGTGTGTGGGCAGTGGCAGATGCACCTCCCTGGCCTGCCTGCACTGAGCAACTCCAGCACCACTTCCCCTCCAGCCCCCAAAGTTCCTTCCCACTGTGCACAAGGTGCCAGGGCCCCTCAATTACATAAAGTTAATTAACTCTACCGCCCCCCAAAAATTAAAATCAAGAACGAGGTGCTGCAAAGAGGGAGGAGGGCGAGTCCCTCTGTGCTGAACCCCAGATGTCTGATATCCATCTGGAACACAACAGACCCCCTCCTGCAGGGCATGGACACGGCCTCTCCAGAGCCAGATCTCATCGTCCCGAACATCGGTACATTCAATTCAAGAGGTGAAGGTTCCCTTCCCGGGCAGGCAGTGGTTGTTTGAGGGACCTGCTCATCAGGACACTGCTGCTGCTGCCACAGTCCTGCTCAGCAGGGACAGGCCCTGCTGCTACTGCTTCGTGTCACACCTGCTGTTGAAGAGGTGTTTTATGATGCCCGGGTCTGCCAAGGTGGAGATGTCTCCCAGGTCTTGGTCGTTTTTGGCAATCTTCCTTAATATCCGTCTGGTGATCTTCCCTGGAACGGCAGCCATGAGAGGGAAGCAGGGATCAGAGTCATTGAATGGTTTGGGTTGGAAGGGACCTTAAAGGTCATCCAGTTCCCCCCCCTGCCATGGGCAGGGACATCTTCCACTAGCCCAGGTGGCTCCAAGCCCCGTCCAACCTGGCCTTGGACACTTCCAGAGATGGGGCAGCCACAGCTTCTCTGGGCAACCTGTGCCAGGGCCTCCCCACCCTCATGGGGAAGAGCTTCTTCCTTATATCCATCTAATCTACACTTGCCTACCACCAGTGTAAAACCATCACCCTTTGTCCCATCACTGTCTGCCCACAGAACCAGTCCCTTTCCCCAGGAGTCAGGATCTCTCGGCATCCTTAGCAGGAGTGTGGAGTACAGAGACCTGCACTGAGGTTGCTCCCCCCTAATCTGAGTGGCCCTGGACAAGCAGCGTAGGGCTGATGTCCTTTCACTGGCAGGAACTGTCCAGTCCCCCCCAGCACCACCACTGGCCCCTTACCTGAGCGGGTTTTGGGCAGGCTGGGGGCATATTGGATGTAATCAGGTGTTGCTATCGGTCCAATTTTTTCTCTGACTGCAAAAAAAGGAGGTATTTTCATTGTAGGGATGAGGAGATAACACACATCCTCTCCAGTCAGGATGGCCACACAGTGAGCTCAGCTCTGGGGGCAGTGCTTAGGGCTGCTGCACAGGAGCCTCTGCACCGTGGGAGGGGGCTGCAAGACCTGCAATGCCAGCAGGGCCATAAGCACATCTTCCCAGTGGCAAGAGCACTCACTTTCATTCCCTCCATCTTCCAGAGACCTCTACAACGGTTACACCAACCGCTGGGAGTATTTTAACAGAGCAACCACTGATTAGCCGTTGGGTTCCCACAGAGAAGAAGCTGCCACGGGTCCATTTTGTGTATTAAACGCTGCAGTTTGCTGTGGCAATGCAAGAGCTCCCTTGAGACCGGAGCACAAACACCCCAAAGCAACACAGGGATCCCCACAGCAAGTCCCAGTGTGCCAGAGGGAGCGCCGCTGCAAACAAAAGCCTGCTGAGCACCCCAGTCCCTCCCAGGGCTGCCAGCTCCCACGAGGCACAGATGGCATCACATGAGCAGCCAAAAGCTGGGAGAACTAATTTTAGTCTTGGCCAGCCGTGCTCTCTAATCAAGGGGGCACCTTGTCACAGTTGTCCCTGCTGCATTCCTCAGACCACACAAACCTCATGCAGCACCCAAGCCCTTAACCCCTCCACCCCCCTGCCCAGCCTCCCAAATATTTGGCTGTTGCTACCTTGTTTTTTCAGCTCATCCATCAGGTTCTGGGTGAACTCATGGCCCTCCCTCAGGGTCACGAAGCAGTAGAGGCACTCTCCCTTCAGGGGGTGGGGGTGACTGACCACCGCAGCCTCTGCCACGGCCCCGTGCTCCAGCAGGGCCGACTCCACCTCCGCCGTGCTCAGCAAGTGGCCTGGAAGCAAGGGGAGGCAGCGCTTTACTGACCTGCAGGAAGAGGTCTTCGGGTGGAAAAGGCCCTGAACTACAGGTCTGAGAGCAGCAGTTTGATTTGCATGAGAAGAGACAACAGTTGGAGGGAGAAACTCGTTCCAGCAGTGCTCAGAAAGCTGCCAGGTATCACTCGCCTGCAGAGAGAGGACACATCCCCTGGCTGCTCCCCCTCTCACCTTTAACAGATCATGGACGGGTCACAGCCATGGGATTAAACAGAGCACAAGATGAGGAGGAGCTGGATTGGGCAAGAGGAGACTTGCCCACATGGTCAGCTGGGAGGTGCAGAGTCTGGATCTGCAGAGTCCAGGCTCCAGCTCATCGCTGTGGGGAGGTGGGATGACACTCCACATTTCGGGATAGGGCCACAACTCGCTCCTGTACTCCTCTGCTCCTATTCCTGTGCTCTGACATCCCCCCCTGGCACTGCTGTCACAGGAAGGTGGTCAACTCCCAGAGCGATCAGCTGGTGCAGGATCAAGCACTGCTGGTCAGATGAAAGGATCTGGTTTGATCCAGGGACAAGTACAGCAACATCTCAGAGCGGGCAGGATATACCTGTAGGCTACAGCCTCCAGGAAAGGAGGGAGGGAGCCATTAAATACAGTGTATGGAAAATAACGGGCTGAGAAGCAGCTGAATCTCAAAGACTCAGTCAAGGGAGGTGGGAGAATCTCCACCTCTGTAGACAGAGCTCCAAGCAGCCTGATCCAGCTTTGAGGTTAGCCCTCCACGGAGCACCAGGCTGGATTAGGGACCACATGGTCCTGCCCAACCCCTGTGATCCCCTGTGGCCCTAAATCCTTCAGCACAGAGGTGCTGTGGCTGGTTACAGAAGTTTCCTTCCCTCCAGTGCATTTTCTCCAGGGGAAGTGATGCAGCAACTCACCAAGCCACAGCCTCGTCTGTCCCTGAAATAACCCTGACCCAGCAATTCCAAGCACTTTGAGGACAGGCTGCTGGGCAGTCACAGATGCAGAACCATCCCCCATAAACCAGGTAGCTTCTTAACCAGTGTCACAAACAGATGCACAAGTGTCCCACACACACAGCAAGGTGTCAGAAAGCACACTGGCCCCCACTGAAGACAAAACTGCTGCTTACCAGAAACATTCAACATGTCATCAATTCGCCCTGTGATCCAGTAATAACCATCTTTATCTCTCCTGCAACCTAAGAATAGGCAGAAACGACAGCGTGAGGCAGCAGTGCCAGCCTTTGGAGCAACTGATAAGGGACTCTGTGGGCTGGACATGGCCAGGTCTCAATTGCTGGCCCCTGTGGCCCCACATGTGGACCATCTCACCGTCTCCTGTCACGTAGTACCCGGGGAACTTCTTGAAGTAGATGGTTTCAAACTGCTGGTGCTTCCCGTACAGCGAGCGCATGATCCCCGGCCAGGGCTGCTTGAACACCTGGTGGGCAAAACACTGAGGGCACTGAGAGCCAAACCAACCACCCAGGTTTGCACCACGGTGAGAGAGATGCCAGAGAGCAGCACTCAGACACCTGCTGCCCAGGGCTGATCCATTGGGAAGGTCTTGCCAGGCTTGGCAAGGGGGAAGGAGCTTGGCTGAGGTGTTCCCGTCCTCCTGCCTTGCCCACAAGTGCATTTAGTGATCAGCTGAACAGTTTGTAAAAGCTCCCAACCACTTATGGCGCTGGGGGGAGTTCCCACCACCCACTGGAGCTCCTTTGTGTACCCAGAATTAGTGGATAATCATTAAGGTTCGAAAAGACTTTTAGGATCATCAAGTCCAACTGTCAACCCACCAGCCCCATGTTCACCACTAAACCAAGTGCCACACCCACACGTTTTTTGGACACTTCCAGGGATGGTGACTCTACCCCTTCCCTGGGTAAAAAGATGTGTGTGTCCTACCAGGAGTGTCCCAGAGCTCATGGGGAGAGTACCAAGGGAGGGTGGGGAAGATCAGCCCTTCCTTACCAGGTAGCCTTCTGCCTCTCCTTCCAGCTCCTCCCCCGACTCGCTCAAGATGGCAGGAACCACACCAAAGAAGGGGAATGTCTGCAATGGAGGAGCAAGGAGACATGGAGATGAGCCCACACATCCAACCCCTGCAAACCAGAGGGAGCAGGAGGCAGGGCAAGGGCGGCTTTGGAGAGGCTGTGGTACATGGAGGCTGTGAGTGCAGGGGACCAGGCCTGGCATTTTGGGTTGTGGTTACCTCCCCACATGTACCACAGCCCCACCAACCCCCTGGCAGGCTGCAACCACCCAGCCACGGTACAGACAGGGCCTGGCTGAGGCTCCTGGGGAGCCCTCCCTGTCCCTGGGGAGAACACAAGTACTCACAGCAGAGCCTGGCTTCATGGGGGTGGCAGCAGGAAGGGGTGTCAGCATGTGGCCCCCCTGAAAAGACAGGCAAGAACAAGTGAGTGTGGGCAGCCAGCCCGTCCCACAGCCATCAGCATCAGCTTGGTCACATCACATCCCAGTCAGGCACAGGCTGCTTGGCAGGGGTGGAGATGGGGCCTTGAGAGGGATATGGCAGGGGACACAGAGCCTTTTTCTGGGCACAAAGCTTTGGAGCTGCTACAGGAAAAAAAGAGGGGGAGAGCAGGGTCCAGAGCAGACCTTGGAAGAGACCCTTTGGAGGGGAAGGTCTCCCCTTGGAGCCTGTCTGAGGTCCAGGAAAGGAAGAGAAGCAGAGCCACACCAGAGTCTGTAGGCCACACCAGAGTCTCCCAGGCAAGCCAAACAACTGGTGCCCCCAGACCCAAAACCCCACTATGGCAAACCTGCAAAGAGACCCTGCGGGGAGCACGAGGGAGGAGAGGTGGCAGAGACCCCCCAGTGAGGACTCACCGTCTCTGTCTGCCAGAAGGTGTCCACGATGGGACACCTCTCCTCTCCCACCACGTGGTAGTACCACAGCCAGGCCTCGGGGTTGATGGGCTCACCCACGGTCCCCAGCACCTTCAGGGACTTCCTGCTGTGCCTGCAGAGAGGAGGGGCTGGGCAGGGGCTCAGCGGGCCATGGAGAGCAGCAGCTGTGAGCCCACTGCACAGCAGAGCCTGCAGGAACCCCTGGGCTACCCAAAATATACTTGGGCCTTCCAGGCACAGTTGAGAGCCTTTTCAGCACTTTTCCACAGGGGACAAAAGGAGATCTCGGTTATTTTGGAATCTCCCAGTCAGCTCTGCTGTGGCACAGCCAGAGCCAGGTATCCCTGTGCCACTGGGACTCACTTTTTGACTGGCTCCTCCCCGTACTTCATCAGCAGCCGGATGGCCGTGGGTGCTGTGTAGAACTTGGTCACCTTGTACTTGTCAACGATGCTCCACATCCGCCCGACGTCCGGGTAGGTGGGGACACCTTCAAACTGAGAGCACACAGGGCAGTGACACAGCTGTTCCTCACTGCTCCCCACCTGCAGCACCTGCCCAAGCAGGAGGAGCCAAACTGCAGCTGGACCCTGGCAGGAATGCCCATAGGAACGGCAGGGGCACCACACACTGAAACCAGCCAAGGTCGGGGACCCCTCTTACTGCTTCCTTGGGATGGATTTGGCATCACTCCACCCCAAATGTCCTAGTAGAGGTCCCCTGACCCCCCCTTGCAACACTTGGATGGCCACCACAGTGACACAGCCCCACCAGCACAAATGCCCACATGGGAAAGCGTGAGAGGTCCACACACAGTGACAGAACCACAACCCAAAGTACCAAGAACCCCAAAAAGGCCTTCCACCAAAACAACAGTGGGTTTGCTGCTTGCATTTCCCTGGGGACTGTTGGGCACAAGTCTCTGGCTCCCTCATCTGCATGCAAATTACCCTGCTAAGGGAGAAGGAGGCACAGGAGTCAAACAACAGGTTGTCAAATCAGCATCAGCAGGGAAAGCATCACTCCCTGATCCAGCTTTTGCATTACACCCCAGCAGCCCTGGCTCCACTGGTATACAAGGCTTGTACTTTTAAGGGAAAGAAGCAGGGAACCATTTGAAAAATTAACCACCCAGAAGCAACACACAAACTCACCCCCTGAGCAGTGACCAACCTCCCTCACAGAGCACAGGGCATTGCACACCACCCCAGAGCAATGCAGGGCTGCAGCTCAGCACCACCATCTGCACCCTGCTGGAGTGGCAGCACCCAGCACTTACTAACACACTGGTTGCCCCGTTTGCCAGGGGTCCATAGGTGAGGTAGGAATGGCCCGTTATCCATCCGATGTCGGCCGTGCACCAGTACACATCCTCGGGTTGGTAATCAAACACGTATTTAAAGGAGGTGGCAACAAAAATCATGTATCCACCCACAGTGTGCAGCACACCCTGTGAGGAGAAGGCACGTAAGAGTCAGGGATTGCTCCCATTTGTGCCTGAGCCCTCCCAGGCCAAGCTGAGCATCACCAAGCTCCATTCCTCCTCAGCAGCTGAGCAGGAATGACCAGCACAGTGTCTTTCCCAAGACATCTGTGGCTCCTCTCCCTACTGGGGCCTCCCACCATGACCCTCACCCTTTCCCCAGCTGAGGTGTTACTGTGGTCCAGCCTGTCCCGTGGCAGGGAGCTGGGAACACACCTTGGGTTTTCCAGTGGAGCCGCTGGTGTAGAGGATGAAGAGCTCGTCCTCGGCATCGCACCACTCAGGCTCACACTCAGTGCTGGCACTGCCCATCAGCTCGTGCCACCACGTGTCCACGGCTGGGTCCCAGGGGGTCTGAGGAAAGCAGGAGATTAGAAACAGGCTTGCCCAAAAGCAAGAGAGGGACGACAAGGAGTGCAGCCCCAACCTTGCCCCGCTGGGGGGCTGTCGAGAGGGATGTTCACAGCACAGCCTGATGCAAACCATGCATCAGGGCCACAGCTCCCACTCCAGAAGCTCCTTTTCTCAGCCCACAGCCATGAGGAAAACCTTTAAACACGGTCTGGCTCCAAGACCTGAAGCAGAGTGTCCAAACCACAGGTCACAGTGACGGATCCCTCTGGGCAGCAGCAGCTGCTCTGGGCTCTCCCCAAAACCAGGCTCCTCCTGCCCTCTGGGGCCGCCCCAGCCCCACAGCGAAGCAGCAAGCACAGCCACACAGCCACCTGTCCCACACACCCTGCAGGGACCCCCACGGCAGCACGGCCCGAGACAAATAGGGACATGGTGGGCTTGCACTGCCTGGCCCTGCAGACCCAAAAACGCCTGTTCTCTGCATTTTAAGGTAAGTACCCTGATAAGAAGTGACTGCTCCAGTGCAGAGCCACCCAGCACTGGCTGCCTGAAGGTGACAGAGCCACCAGTGCTTGTGGTTGATGGGCAGAGGTCACCCCAAGGGCTGTGCTGCCTGCCCACCTCTGCAGGGTGGCACACTTCAGGCCAAGACTTAACTCCCCCTGGCCTTCTCACCTTTCCTCAGAGCAGCCTGGGGGGCAACTGAGCAGGCAACACTCCCCAGCCTGAGCTCAGGCCTCCACTTCCCACATCTCTGCAAGGACAGGTACCTGCACATGCCCTCCTTGTAGAGCTGGTGCTCCCACAGCTCCCACAGCTGGGTGCACAGAGGCACAAAGAGCAGCCACGGGGTCTCTCTGCAGCCCTAAAGATGTGCATGTGCCATCTGGGCACTGGGACCCCACAGCCCAGCACGCAGCTCCTGCACACGTGGTGCAGGGACACCAGCTGCTCCACAGCTTGGCACAATGAGCCCACCCGGAAAGGTTTCACGGATCCCCAGGGCTCCTGGCTTTACCTGGGGAAGCGTTTCCACAAGTCTGTCCCACCAGCAAGGCACCAGGTTAACAAGCCCAAGGCAGGCTCACACCAGCCCATCCAACGGTTGCCTCTTCCATCTCTCCTTCAAGGAGAGGAGCACTCAGCTCCCTCTCCCCCATGAGGAGGTCAGACCCACGGCACAGCCCCTGAGGCCAGGCCTGCCTCTGCCTGCCTGCTCTGGGGTCCTGAGGCCACAGCTCCTTGGACGAGGCAGGCAGAGCCCACACGCTGGCTCTGGAGCTCCAGGTTTGCTGCCTGTGGCCAGGAAGCTGCAGGTGATCCCTGCCAGCCTCACCCCAAAGTGCGTTCCGAGAGCTGCTTTGGGAAGGCAGAGTGTCCTCCCCCCTCACCCGGACACTGCACCCCCGTGGCTCTGCATTCCCCCCTCGGCACGCCGACCTGCACTCGGGGGGTCTGGATGTGCTTTTGTTCCTGGCAGCAGTTGGTGGCACTGCAGTCACCCCCACTCCATGGGCAGCTCCAGCAAGCAGCGGGTGGGATCTGTCACTAACATGCACCTGCTACCCCAGGTTAGGAAGGCACGTGTGGCCGTGCAGCCGGAGCCGTTAGGGAGGTGGGGAGCTGGAGGGGAAGCAGAGGGGAGGTGCCAAAAAGAGGAAGGCAGTGCTGTGTGTAAATACCTTGGGATGGAGTCTCTGTGAACTCTCAGTCTTTTTTTCCTGTTAAAAATCCACAAAGAGGGAGTGAAAGACGGGAAGTGGAGGATCCACACCGGGCTTTGCAGGCAGGGAGCTGGAAGCCCACAGGCCTGGATGCTGGGAAACCATCCTGGCAGGCTGGAAAACGCTCAGGACAGGAGACACCCTCTGGAGCAAAAGCCTGCCCACTTCCACCACTTTCCCTGGGTACCTGCTGCCTCCAGGGCAGGTCCCTGAGACCACCCCCTGCACAGCTGGGAACAGAGGCACAGAGCCAGCATCCAATATCCTTACACAGGCCAAGGACATGGTAAAGGTGCATCCGCAAGGGAAATAATAATAAAGAAAGTGCCTGAACAAGTAGAGCGGCAAGAGCCAAAGGGGAAGAGAACCTCCTTCAGTCTCCCCTGGGACATTCTGCACAAGAACCTGAACTCACCCACAGGAACCAGCACAGGGGCAGGCTGGCAAACCTGCTGGGAAACCTCCCACAGGAAGGCTGGTCGTTCCTTCACACCTACCCTGCCCTCACAGGAGAAGGGGCAGAGGAGGCCAAGGCACACAGCCAGGCTGGCAAACACCAAGCAACACTCCAATAAAACTAACACAGCCGAACAAGGAAAATAATCCAAAGATAGAGAATCTGCTGGACTTCTTCCAGGGATGGGCACAGACCACCCCTTCTGAAAGCAGAGCCCAAAGCTCAAACACCCCCCCAAATACAACCCATTTCTGAGCCAGCAGCCTGGGTATAACTCAGTGCAAATAATCACCAAACACAGATGGATAGAAGAGACCACTGCAGTGGTGAGGGAGCTGTGAGGGAGCCGAAAACAACCTGCCTTGGAAGCAGGTAAAGGCAGCTGGTGGGTGCTGGGCAGCTTCAGGAGCTCAGTAGGCAGCCACAGCTCTGCAACACCACCTCCTCCTTCCACCCCCACCTCCCCACATTCCTCTGGCCCACGTGCTTCCATCTGGTTTCAGTGTGAAGGGAAAGCCCCAGCCCCAGAGCTGACACAGTCACTGTGCCCTGCACACACTGCAGTGTCCTCAGAGGAGGACTGCTATCATGGCAGGGGGCTGTGCTGAACCCACACCATGAGCACAGATCTCCTGGTTTTATCTCCTGCTTCCACTGTCACAGTTCCAGTGCAGGACAGCACCTGGTCTTTGCACAAAAAGGGAGACAGATACAGGGTTGGGAAGGAAAAGTCCTCTCCTGGGCAGAGGAAAAAAGGCATCTTGTCCTCGTCCTTTGAAGGATGTGCCCCTGTGCCCAGGGGTCCTGTGGGCTGGCAGCTTGTGATGGTGTTAAAAGAAGAAGCAGGGAGAGGCCCTTGGTAAGGCAGACCACTCACAATGCAATGACAGCAAGGAGGGGAGGAAACAGGGACAGGAGTTAGAACAGGAGCATCCAGGTTGTTCTGCACCAATTGATTTGCTGGGTCAGGCCTGCAGCAATCCAACTTCCCCTCTCATCCCACCAGGAACATACCTGTACATCCTGACACAGCCTCTTGAGAGGGGGAGACTTGCTGCAGGTCCCATCCACCACTACCTCTTCCCTCCCCAGGTGCTTCACCACGATGCACTTTTTCAAAGGGGATCCCCTGTAAAAGGCAGGAGCTGTGAGATCAGGCTGCTCAGGGGCTGAGCCAGCCCTTCCTGGGATTCACAGGCAGCTCTGGAGCAGAGCAGGGGCCTGGAGCTGCTTTTGCTGAGCTACAGCATGTGCTGCCATGCAAACTCCAGGGAATTCCAAAGACACCAGTCACAGAAACAGAGCTCAGAGAACAGCAATGGTCTGTGCACAGCTCAGTGGGGATTCCTTAGGTGTGATTCCTGCGGAGAAAGCGGGGATCCCACAACTCCTTCTCCCAGGCCACTGCTGAGGAAATTCCTTATAAGTCTCAAATTTGGGATTTATAACCCTAACCCAAATTTGGGATTTATGCCTGTGACCATGAAGAGGACTTCCCACAGCACCCAGGAGGTATCAGGAGGCTGCTCCCATCCCTAGGCATGACCAACTGCCTGATTCAGAGGGAGGAAAGGCTTTCAAAGCTTGATTACACATGAAGGAAAAGAGTGGGTGTTAGTCCCCTCATGAGGGCCAACACAGCCTACAAAATACTAACAGAATGATCTTATTTCCCTTCAGCCCTGTCAGGGCACCAACACAGCCTCCACTAATTAAGTCCCAGCTTCAAGATCACTTCTGTTCTCGCAAGAACCTGCTTTTACAGACACATAAACTTATGTTTTCAAGTTTTAGAGTTTCAAAGGCTTTTAAAGAGTTTGAATTTCTAACATGCAGACTATCTGTCCTGAATTTTCATGTCTGACCTAACACACAAACCCACATTCAGCCTCAGATGCTGCGTCCACGAGCTTGGCAAAGTCATTTCACCACGATTATTTCCCTAACATCTGATGACAGTTTGTGTCTGAACCTGAAAACTTCCATGTGTGCAGGAGCAGATTCCAGCAGCCATGCCTTTCTCACAAGGGGATCCGAACTTACTTGTCTTTGCATTTCCTGATGGCTTCATCTGCAATCTGCTTCAGGTTGACCAGTTTGTCCCCTCGATAAAAGGCATCTGCAAAGTGGTGAGGAAAACATCAGAGGGGCTTCCCAGCCGAGGGAACAGCTGGAGCAACGAGCAGTTTCAGGAGGGCAGAGCAGAGCTCCTGCACTAGAGGGAAGGAAAGCTGACAGGCAGCTGCTGGGAAAGCTTTCCCAATGCACCCTTTTAGCCCAGAGAAACAGATGCCAAGAGAAATGGTAAAATTCCTTCCCTGGGAGAGGGAAAGACCCAACAAATCTCTTGGGAATGTTCTGTGGGAAATAATCCAACGCAGCCAGAACACGGATTGCAGTTTCATGGGTCCTTTCCATGCTGTGGAAATTAATAAAACCACTATTTTTTGCACTGTTGCAAGAAACAGCTGGGGAAACACTGTGGCCTTACTTGCAACCACTGCCACGTTCTTGATCCCTTGCTACACAAGGCTGGGAGTTGGAGCAGAAATGTCCTTAAAAATGGGAAGGGTGGGAATTTTTATATTAGGATTGCCTCATGATACATCTTGCAAACATCTGGCTGATTTTGAGGAGGAGCATGGAGGAGGAGTGTTTGGAAACAAGTTATTAGCAGCTGGTGACACCAGGCTTTACAGGACCAACTGGGAGGGCTGCTCAGAGGCATCACTGGCTGTTCAGAGCGGGAAGGAGTAATTCACCCTGAGAGGCTCAGCTGAGGCACTGCCCGGCCTTTTCCATTTCCAAGAGCAACTGGCTTTTAAATAAAGCCCTTTCAGACAGGGAACAGCGGTGGAGATGCACAGATGCCTGTTTTACCTGCCGTGATGAGGAGGGAACAACCGCAGTCGAGGATTCGCTCGCAAAGAGAGTCTGCGGAGAAACCTGCGAACTGACAGAGGTCACACAGCAAGGTCAGCAAGGAGGCACAAAAAACCCAACCCAAAAACCCAACCGCTGCTGTGCAGTTCACCCAGGGCAAACAATACCAGCAGGTGCTGATGGAAAAAGCTAAAGGAGCTCATTCCACAGTTAATGCAAGGAAACAGCAGCATTTTAGTTGAGTTTCCATTCATCTCATGGATCAAACTCGTCTTTCCAGCTCCTCCCCCAAAAACAAGAGCTGCTCCCCCCAGAGCTCAGCACCAAAAGCTTGTTCCTACCACAACAGAGTGCAGAGCTCCAATCCTGGCACAGGCAAGCATGGCTATGACCAGCTCCAGGATCATTGGCATGTAGATGGAAATCCGGTCTCCTTTTTTCACGCCTACAGAGGGAAAATGAACATGGCATTTGTCAAAATGAACACATCACACGTCAAAAGAACAGGATGTAGAGAGAAGTTCATGATTTTAACTCCACATTTATATGCACACACTAAAACTTCTCCTGGAGCTAGAGCTGCACCAGCCTCAGGTTTTGCCTTTCAAGCCCTGTGGCTCTTGAGAGATGATGGCAATGACTGTTCCATGTTTCTTATCTGCCTCCTTGAAGGAAGCAGGGAATTAACCAGTGCCCACTGCTTGTTGGAACAGCCCAGAGCAGGAAGTTTTGAGCACGGATTTCTTCCTTGTACAGCTGACATGACCAGCATTGATCCGCTTTCACCAACAGAGCCAGAGCTGCATTGCATTGCAGAGCAAATTGATGAGAATTACTCAACAGACTGGCAACCACACAAAAAGTGAACCCAATCTCCAAATTCCTGGTCAAATGCCTTCCCAGTATCCACTGCTCCTGGTGCCTCATCCGTACCTTGGCTGCGGAGGACGTTGGCAAACTGACAGACTTTGTGCAGCAGCTCACGGTAGGTGATCTTCGTAGAATCCCCAGGTTCATTCCCTTCCCTGGAAAAACAGGTAATGTTTGTTATTGTACAGGCATTACAAGGTAAGAGTGACACTGAGAACCGCTTTGGACAACACGGATGTCCTCACCTGCCCTTCCGAGCACAGAGCAACCAAGCCCCAGAAATCCACTTTTGGACTGAAGTTCTCCAATGGCAGGAAAGTTCAGTCCAAAGTCCCCATCCCTGTGTAGGTCACTACTGAAAGCAACTGAAACGTATGAAGTGGAAATAAGGGGCACTTTCAGAGAGGCAAGAAGGGTCCCAGAGAAGCAAAGCTAAGAGCTCAAGGGCACTGTGGGATTTATGGCATGGCTCCCTCGCTCCTCTGGGGATATGTCTGCATGAAACATGGGCCAGTGCTTCAGCAACAACATCCAACCCCCAAAATACCTGACATCTGATGGACTGCGATGGGATGCCAAGGGCTGTCTTTTTTCCAAGGTCATATATAAATACACCCACGCCTGTTTGTTCAGCGCCTGCTCTGCCTCATTCTCCCTATGGTCTTCCATGAACCAGCTCCGGGCTCCTGCAGCCCAGGTGATGCTTCAGTGAGTGGGACAAGGCCATTAAAAACACTGGTGGGAAGAAGAGCCAAGGGCTGCACCTGGAGATGGGACTGGAATGTTATATCCCCAGGGAAATGGTTTGGTACCAAAATGAAAACCAGCTAATATTTAATGGGACACAATGCTTCAGCCATGCAAATGAGGTGGCACTCCCAGTGCATCAGGAGATGACTAACTTGGAGAAGCAGTGGTCTCCCACACCCAGGAAGCAGTCAGACACATTCCCAGGTCTCCCCAAGGCAGCCAGAATAGAAACACTAATGACCTAACGGAAGAATAGGGCTATCACATCACCCTCAGTTGAAAGTCTCCCTGGAAAAGTGTCCCCTTGAGGATGTGCAGCCAAATGAAAAGCTACACTGGTGCTGGGGAGAAGCCAGGAAGCACCTCTGTGCCATGTGCTCCATTAGGACTGGAGCCAGGCTCCATCTGACTCCGAAACAGAAACCTCACCCTCCAACATGTCAGAGCATACCAACAACACATACTGAATTCCAGTGAAAACCACTTCCCCCAGCAACACAGAGGGCAGGAAGGTTTCTGGGGTGAAGAAATGCATAAAGCAACACCCTCATTTCTCATGTAATTCTGTGCCCTTCTGTGTCAGCACAGTAGTGACCACATGCTCCGATGGCAGACATGGTTCTAGTGCAAACAACACAAGAGTTGGGAGAGCCCTGCTGACACAAGCTCTGCTCCTCCTGCCCCACGTAGAACAGGGGCTTCAGAACTGGTGGTTACACTTGGATCATCCCATTCAAAAGCTACTCATGGATCTGATGCTTACACACTTATTCCTCCTGATACCCAGTTACATTCCTGGCTTCCTGCAGCTCTGCAGCAATTGGGCCCATGGATACCTGCACTGACACTGGACAGGGAATCTTCCCACCATTGGCTCCTGGAAGGGCAATTCCCTGCTTGATCCTTCATGTAAGTTTGACCCCTTCTAAGTGCAAAGAGGAGAGACAAAAGAGCATAAAGAAAAAGCAAAGCGTCTTAACACAAACCGGTGCCCAGGGCAGGCTCAGCCCTGGCATCCAGCAGTTCCCTCTCCTGTCCCCATCACAGCCATGAGCATCACTTCGAGCTAAATGAGATGTGAAACCATTAGACAAAGTCCCTTACAGCAGAACTCTCAGCTAGGAAAGAGAAACCAGGAAATCAAGAGTGTTTCCCTTTTGATTTTATTACCTGAAGTCAAGGATTCAAGAGCTGATTTCAGTGCTGGGCTGAGCAGCTGTAGCTGATGTGGCTCAAAGGAAGAGCATCTGCTTCTGTGGTGTGTGGCTGCATGCTGGGTGCCTTCCCTCACCATCCAGGTTTGGTTTTCTACACTGAAGGTCCAGCACCATCAAGGCTGGTGCTGTGCAAACCTGCTTGGGTCCAGCAGCTCTGCCCTCAGCCATGAGCCTTGCTATGGAATGGCTCTTAAAGACAATATAATGCTTCCAAACACAAACTGGAGTGTCCCAGCCCACTAATCTCTCACCTGAAGATCTCTGCACTGGGGCATTGTGGGCACTGTTGGGCATTGTGGGCCCAACAGAACAGGGCAGGGAGAAGGGACATCTCTTTGTCTGTGCTCAGCTGCAGCAAAGGACCCAATTACAGCCTTTGCTAAGGGAGAAACATGTCAGGAGGAAAGACCAGCACAGGCTGTCCCACCTGAAAGGCTTCCCATGAAAGGCAAGTAGGCAGCCCATAGCCTTGGGTGCTATTTGGGGGCAGCCAGGTCACCCAAACTGTGGGTTCTCAGGTGAGCAGCCCTGCAGACCCCTCAGGGCAGAGCTGTGCTGCCCCTCACACACAGTACCCACAAGGGACACAGACCTCGCGTGAGGCACCGCTCACACCGGCACGGGAGAAGCGCATCTCAAATACATCGAGTCCTTCTTCACTGGGCTTGGGGAGGGAAATTCAGGCCATGGAACAAACCCAGGCCTGTCCTCAAAGCCTGCACACAGGAGAAGTGCAGAGCAAAGTCAGACAAAAGTTAAAACTTCTGCAAGGATTTTCAGGGGGCTTTCAGAAGTCCTTCCCATTCATTCGCGTGACTGCAAAAGAGCTCCACAAACACCAGCAGGGGAAACCTCAGGCTTCAGATTCTAAAATGGACTTGTTTCCCATTAAGCACAAGATATGTCCTTGTTTCTATAGGACAAAACACCTCCTTTCACTGCATCCACAGTCAAGGCCTGCAGCAGCCTCTTAAGAGCAGGCAATTGCTCCAAGTCTCCCCATGTCTGAAAATAGTCTGGAGTGCCCACAGCTACACTCACTGGGCTACAGCAACACTCAGACTGTGCTGTCCCCTCTGCTCTGGCACTAAAGCCCAGAGAATGATGGATTTTAGACAGGGAATTTAAAGCAATGTCCACTCACACGCTACCAAGTACAAGAACCTGTAAATTCCTGGCATCAACGTTCTGCCAGCAGCATCTTCCCTGCAGCACCCACTGGACATGAATAAGAGCTCTCAGTCCCCAGCCTCTAACAAAAGGATTCACTTCTCCAAATTAAATTCAAAAAGAAATAAAAACACAATAAAAAAACCTTACTCTTCTGAAAGCATTACCGCAGAGCTCACCTCCACACCTAGAGCGTGCAGCTCTGACCTGACAGAACCCCACATCCTCCAAATACATCCTTTTTTTAGGAACTGCTGGTGAAAGCAGTTGGCAGCAGCACTGCTGTGACTGCTCATGTGCGATCTCTGCTCCGCCAGCAAGGCTTCCTCTGAAAGGAAAACCCAATTCTCAGCTCCCCAAACTTCCCAGATACACCATCAGATGAAATTCACAGCGAAACATAGTTTGAGTTTGATGTTTTTTCTCATCTTCCTCCAACCCAGTCCTACATTTAGCAACTGTAACTCAAAATTTTACAGTATCATCTGGGTCACAGCAGGAAAGCATCTGAGTTTTTTAGCACTTGTGAAACCCGTGTTTTACATGCTGCGTGTTGTGTGCATGCTCAGCTGGAGAAAGGCAATTTTTGGCCAGATGGAATATATATATATGGAAGAAATTCTTCCCTTTGAGGGTGGTGAGGGGCTAGAATGGAATTCCCAGAGAAGCTGTGGCTGCCTCATCTCTGGAAGTGTCCAAGACCAGGTTGGACAGGGCTTGGAACAACCTGGGATAGCGGAAGGTGTCCCTGCCCATGGCAGGGGGAGGAACTGGATAATCTCCAACCCAAACTATTCTAGGATTCTGTGGGTCTCCACTGAATCACCCACCAACTAAACAAATGCAAGTCCTTTAAACTAAACACACAAATGCACAACTGAAGACCTTCCAAGGCAGGCCTTCTCCTAGAAATCCTGATTTGCTGGAAAAGGTGGGTTTCATGCCAAGAGGACAGTTTTCTAGCTGCTTGCAGCCATTCACTGCCAGGGCCAGACAGCCCAAGGGCATCAGGGCTCACCACCACCACAGTGTGCAGGACAGCAGGGCCCAGCTCTGCACAAAACAGATCCCTGTCAGCATAGGAAAGGCTCTGCAGAGCTTTTATCATACAACTCCCTTCTGCCAGCAGTTAAAATAAGGGGCTCCCCACTTCAGAACAGGCACCACGACACACACAAGCCCCACTGCACAGGTTTCCAGTGGCCCTGCCAGTGTCTGGGCAAAGAATGACCCCATGGAGAAATCACCCCAGGCAGGGGAGTAGGAAAACACCAAGTGGGGAACCTGAACACTCGTCACCTCCATGGGGGCTCAGACTGCCTGCACAGCTGGGGGTTTGACCCTGGAGATGCAGAGCCCCAGGGCTGTTTCACCTGGTGAAACAAGGCTGAGCTTCCCTGTGAGAGCGACCACACAAGTTAGCAAATGATTTAGTGCTGTACACACCCTGTGGAGTAGGGAAGGGGTCTGTAGGAGCAGGCAAGCATTTCTTAGAGCCTCATTACCTCAAGCACTGACCCCGTGCAGCAGCCAGGGGTCAGGGGCAGCAGTGTGGCACAGGGAAGCTGAGCCCAGATGTCCTCCTGGATGTCTGCACCAAAGCAGGTTAAGAAGTTACCATGCTCTGCCAAGCATCAGGGCTGACTAAGGGACTTTGCAAGCACTGGTCTGCTTCAACCACTCATCACATAACCAAGCAAGCTGAGCCCGTCCCAGCTGTACAATGACAAGCAGCAGTGAGGGGCAAGGACTTCTTAACCTGCTACAGCTCAGGGGCCAAGGGGACACACACTGCCCAGAGCAGCCAAATGGACCAAGCAAAGCTGGCCCAAAAACCAGTCAGCAGCGCTGTTTGGTTTTTACTTTTCACCAGATTTCCAAAGAAAAATTATTTGCATAACCTGTTCGAGTAACGGATGACTACTGCTTCCCTCTGCATTCGCATGGAGCAGCAGGAAGCACAGGTTGCATCAGTGGGAATTACGGTTTTCAAGGTAATTGCTGATGATAATTGTAATTTACAAGGGTTATAGCACCACTGAGAGATGCTGGTGTAGAGGGGAAAAGGATGAAATGAAAGCAAGCAACTGAAGTGTTAGAAGTTTTCAAGATCTGCCAGACCATCTGCAGATCCACACAGTCAGAAACAGGAAAACAGACCAAAGCAAACTAGGTACAAAGCCAAAGCCTTTCTGACTCCTGGAAATGCTTCCACTGAGGACCAAAGGTGCTGCAGATCATTTAAGCTTCTCCTCTAAACTCCTGTGGCACACCATTCTCTTTTTACAAGGGCACATAGTGACAGGCCAAGCAGCAGCGGCTTCAATTGAAAGAGAGTAGGTTTAGATTGGATATTAGGAAAAAATTCTCCCCTGTGAGGGTGGTGAGGCCCTGACTCAGGTTACCACTTCCTGGAGGTGTTCAAGGCCTGGTTGGATAGGACTTTGAGCAACCTGGTCTAGTGGAAAGTGTCCCTGCCCACAGCAGGGGGTAAAACGAGATGGTTTTTCAGGTCCCTCCAAACCAAACCATTCCACGACACTCTGATGAAATAAAAGCATTAACCCAAGGTGACCAAGCACAGCTGGGGTGTGGGGCACATGGAAGGCAAGTTTCAGAGGACAGCAAATCACCTCAAAGCCACCAGGTTTCATTCCCCAACCTACAGAGAGGCGACAGCAGCCCCCAGGGTAACTTTGCTTAATGCAGGAAAAAGGCTCCACATTTTACCTACTGGAAAGTACCCTGAAGAGAACACGGATTCCCAGTTTGAGAAAGGTTTTGGAAGAGGGAAGGAAAGAAGCAACAGAAAATGATGCAACATCACAGGAAGAATTTGCACAGTGGGGAACCACAGAGAGACTTCGGTAGGGCAGAGATGGTGACAGTCTATCCTAGGACACCTCTGCTGCCATCTAAACTAAAACATGCTCAGAGCCCAAAATCCCTCCTAAGCATGGGACTAGGTGCTGCATGAGAGGCACGGGATGGGGACAGATGATCTCCAGCTCCTGCTCCAGGAGCAGCCTGTCCCCAGAGCAGGGTACGAGGTAAAGGAAGGAATTTCCCTGCTGTGGTGACAGCTCCTCACGTGCAAGGTCACTGGGGGCAGCCAGATGGGCTCATGGTTCCCTGATTCATTCCACGTCCAGAATTAGAGCAGCCAAAATGCCAGGGAGAGCTGGGCCCAGCCAAGCTCCTGCCATGTGTGGAGTGTGCTCACGTGTGTGCCCCGTGGGCAGCAAGAACCCCAGGCCCTTCTGGCGCCTGCCCAGCGCCAGTTGCTCACACACCTCCTGTTTTCAGGACACTCCCCAAACCTGCAGCCTGAAAAGGGTCTGCCTGGAAACAGCCTGGTCCCTTGGGAACAAGAGCAGCCAAAACTGATAAAAATAAGATTTCCCTGCACCCCAGCCTTGCTTACGCCCATTTGACACAGGAACGGCCCTTGAGTAGAGACACCTTTAAAATCTGTCCTTGAAAAAACAGATTATGGTGAAATGTGGAGTTTGGGGAAACCAGCTGCGCAAGATAATCAGAAATAGACACCATTTCATCAGAAAAAAATGCTGATATTTGCATGGATTGTTCAGTGTGGAAATACTCCTGAACAGGCTGCCCAAGCAGAGGGATCTGCAGCAGGTCTGCACCTCTGGCTCCAGGTTTGCAAAAACTCTTCATGAGAACATTTCCTAATAATGGGGCAGCCAGCCCAGCCCAGCCCTGCCCACCTTAAATGTCACCCATCTCCCAGCACAGTAATGCACGGCAGGGATTTCCCAAAGGAGTTCTGGGAAGGCTGAGAGGTTTTTTGAGCAGCAGGTTTACCAGAAAGCTCAGGCTCTACCATCCCTGCAGCCACACACGAATCCCATTGCATCACAACAAGGATCACGAAAGAAGAAGTTGCGTAACGTTGGAGCGCAGCTTGGGAGGGGCTGGTGAAAAGGTCTCCCCAGTGAGTTCAGAAATATTTGGCAGCAATGAGAGAACACTGTTTAGTAAACCTGGGAACAGAAATCCCAGGGAAAAGAAAAATCTGGTCAATTTAACAGCATCACCTCCTAAAACCACATGGTTAAATCTGAGAACTGCATTAAAACCACCCGATGATTTTTCCCTCCAGTGTCCCCATACACATAGGTCGGGCCTAACAAGGCTCTTCTTCAAATCCATCTCTGAGCCAAACCATCACAACTTAAAAGTTGATCGTGTACCTGGGATGAATAGGCTCCTATTGCCATAAAGAAACCCAAGGCAGGCCGGCAATCAGGAGCCCTGTGCTCTACCAAGCACGATGCACTAAGTCCAGCCCCAGCTCAACACAGGCATTACTGTGCCTGTAGTTTACAAAACAGCTAAAACAGAGTTTATTTCTACAGGGACACTGGGCCACCATCTGCTCTTTGATGAAGGAATCAGTCTTCTAATCACCTTCAAAAATAGCCATATGGAAACGCAGCCTACAAAGCAAACACCCAACACCCTGCGTGGTTGCTAGTGTCCCATAGGAAAACCACATCCATCTTTCTGTCCTTCCTTCTCATTAAATGCATTCTCAGCTACTGGCTGTATTTGCAGCCTTTCAGAACCTGAACAAATACCAGAAGCATCTAGAGAAATAATATTTATCTTGGGCAGCCCAACCACTGTTCACTTTGCCATACCCTGAGCGATCCTACAGCACAGAGCCCAGCTGCAGGTGGACACTGCTCCAAAATCACTCCTTTATTTACTGACCTGACAGAACTCCCTCCAGTTTTCCCTCTCACGCCAGGCTATGCCCTAACATCTACTTCAAGCCCCTTTCTTTAGGCAGCAGGATGCTCAGACATCTCTAAAGGAACCATCCAGTCAAGGGGATACGCATTAACTCTAACCATGTTCATAAACGCCAGCTTTTTGCCTATGTTATTTAGAGGAAAGTTTTTTTAAGCAACTTTAATTATTTTTGGTTTTTGAAACAGAATGATTACATAGCGTTGCAACAGAGGTCATGTGCAAGACTCATGCAGTACATGACTGAGTTTGGCTGCCCTCAGCCAGCACTTGTAATCCTGCAAGCCAAACCCATGGAATGCTGTGCAAAAACGTGAGAGTTTGACATGAGAGGAAACACTTTAGATGTTTACCAGCAGTAAGTTTTTCAGAGGAGCAAGGATTATTTTTACCAGTCCAACAGGAGGAGACCTTATTTCCGTCAAAACACAGATGATTCCTTGTTTAAGCAATTTACAGTCGGGCCATGAAACAATTTACAGATCCTGGATGAAGCTTCTATAAGTAAAATAATCAACAAGTTGGTTGCAGCTGGGAGATGCCCCATTTTGGCAAATAACTGCATCTCTGGATGGAGCATCCTGCCAAATTTTGAAGACCTTCCAGAAACACAGAAAGCCAGGCAAGTTGATTTCAGTGGAGGCTCAAACAATATCCATGAAGGTCACTATAGGAAATTTAAACTTTTAATCAGATTTTAGGTGGGCATTTCACCTTCGTGCCTGATAAACCTCTACAGATGATGAGCAGATGTCACCTGCTCGACTGTCATCTAAACAACATCTCTTAGAAGATGGTCAGTGGAGACAAGAATGGAAAACATGCTTCACTATGGCAGAATGAACGGCTTGGGTTGGAAGAGACCTTAAAAACCATCTGGTTCCGTGGGCAGGGACAGCTTCCACTAAACCAGGTTGCTCCAAGCCCTGTCCAACCTGCCCTTGAACTCTTCCAGGGATGGGGCAGCCACAGCTTCTCTGGGCACTATTAGGTAGCTGGGTGTGAAAAAGCAACCAGGAAGGCCCTCCATTTCCTTGAGGGATTCCCCTAAAGAAGGGAGGTGACACCTAAGAAAATGATGAGCTCTGAATTCATGGCCAACTGCCAGGGCTCACGATTTCCTATCACACCACATTTCGACACTTACAACAAGTGACGTGCAGAAATGCAAACAGAGAACTGAAACCTGCTCCAACAGGCCTGAGCGCCCTGTGCTGGGGGGAGGCAAGAGGTCCTCTGGTTTCACAATGGGTATTACAGCCCAAGAGCTTTGGGCACAGAGAGCCCACCAGGCACAGCCAAGGCAACTACCCAAGGCAACAGGAAAGATGCCACGCTTGGAACAAGCGCCACTCACACCTCTTTTGGCAAAGCCTGATCAATTCATCCCCTACTTGGAGCACCCACATGGAGCCTGAGCCTTGTCCACTGCTGCTCCATTCACACCAGGGTGCCAGGGAAGAACACACAAGCCATTCACACAGCTAAAATAATCAGGTTTTCCAGTCCAGTAAGCAAACTGAAGGCTCTGATCTTCCATGTCCTGAATCTGTACAAGAGTTCACCATCCCTTCTGTCCATGAACTCCATTTATCCACCCCAAGTTTCAATTCTGCTGGCAATATCTGCAATACACCATCACTGCACAACTGTGGTGCCCCTCCCAACAGTAACCCAGTGTTCTTAAAGCATATCAAGTTGCCTGTAATACCTGCCAGCACAACAAGATAAAAGTTTCACAGACATGAGAAAATCCAGGTGCTATTGTCTGTGCACACACCCCCCTCATTAATTACCCCAGGTAGTTATTGTGCTACACACAGACAGAGCCGTGCAGAAATGCAGCTTTGGACAGGGTATAAACCAACAATTTGGGTAGGGGTGTAAGCAGAAACTTATGAAAAATTATTAAATCCCTTGTGCTGAATCACCAGAACAAGACCCTCTCTCAGACCAATGAGCAGCACGAGGAAAAAGTACTAAATAAGAATATAAAAGATACCACGGATGTCATTTAAGCCTCAGCACTGCACTTCAGCACTGGGGTGTTCACAGCAGCTCAGCCAAGAGCCTCTCAGACTAAACCAAAATGTCATGTTGGGGCAGAACCAGCGTCTGGTGTTTTGTCTCCAGGACCAGCAGCAGGAGATGCTGTTTCTGGAGGGCACGTGAGCCCCCATCAGCAGTTTGGTTTGAACACTGTCCTTGGGGGACCCGCTGCTGGTCCTGAAAAGTGACCTCTAAAAGTGAGGAAGCAAAGGGCAAGGGGAAACCAGCTCCATAAAAACACTGTTCTTCCATTCACAGTTAAGTTACTTTCTTGAACAACCTTTAGTGGGAAACCTCCAGAAGGAAAACAGCCGTATCCACTTGCTTAGTGCCGCCTGCCTTGTGCTCCAGCACTGCCAGGAGCTCCACCACCTCTCCCAGCAGCCTGCCCTGCTCCATGCACACACGGACCCTGTTCCACTAGGGATGCAAGTCAGATCTACTGTTTCCCAGGACCCCCTTCATTACCCTCTCTGAGCAAAGAGGGGCTGGCAACCTCCCAGCCCTTGGCACGGCAGCCCTTTGCAAACACCACCAGCACACCCTGGCCAGCAGCTCTGCAAGTCCACATCCAAGTTCCTGCCCTCCTCTGGGGCACATGCCATCTAATCCTGGGCACTTACGGACACCCCACTTGTTTATCTGGTCAAATACTTCCTGAATACTCCCTTGTATTTATATAGATGGATGCTGTATCCCTGCCAGTAGCAGCTACCAAAGCTTTCTGAGCAAAGCGGCTGGGAACAAACAGATCCCAAAGGAAAGCTGCTCCCCTGATTCAAGGCAGCTGAGCTGCTCTCCCAAGCAGGAGGGCTTAAACAACCCCTCTCCTCACTGCTCTGCCACAGAGCAACCACACAAGTGCTGCCTGAGTGCCTTCTTTCTTAACAGATTTGACTTAAAAGAGGAGAAAGGTCCCATTCTGTCTACAGGAGCAGGATTACAGGTTATTTGAGCTCAATAAAAGCTACTTCCAAAGAAAATCTTCAGTAATGCAGAACACCCTCCCATGGAGGCACAAGTCCAGGGATGCTTCTGAATGGGCAAAACCATGGGAAACCACAGGCACTGTGGTCACCAGCCTTTCACACCTGCCCCTTGCCCTTGTTGCACTGCAGAGCGGAACAGCACAAGGCTGGGAGAACTTGCCACCTTCCTGCTCCTGTCCTGCATCCTGTGATGGAAAAGGCTCTGCAGAGCAGTAACAGGGCTTGGGATCACCAAAACATCAAACTAATCACCCTTCCCAGCATCTCCCTGAAAACCAGCAAGTGTACCTGACATGGATGAGTCAAGTTCTGCTTCCGAGTCAGCCCCTGGAATGGGAAAACCATTTCCAATGACTCCGTGCACGCCAAGTGCCTGAGTACCACAGTGCTCAACCCCCTGACTCAGAGCATCCAGGAAAGTACACCCCACACGTGGGAAACCCACGGACAGGACCTGCCTGAAGGGGGTACTTTGCTGCTCTCACATGTTTAGTTCATCCCTCACCTGGGAACTACCTCAGAGACTTCTCTAGTAATGAAGAGGACGGAGGATGCAGCACATGAGTACAAGCCATTAACAAAAGCACTTGGGAATGAAGAACCTCGACACATGACGGTAGAAAACTGGCGGATGCCAGGTCTTAGTGCACACACACGGCCCTTGGAAACCACTTTCAGAACATGATCCCTATGTTTTCCAGCCTCTCAGGCCAAACCAAGAACCTCCAAAGCTTTAAGCAGACATCACCATGCTGAGGCAGCACTGTCTTCATATCTCATCTGCAACCAAACCCACAGAAGGACAGTCAGAGCAATTACATGGAACTGGTTAATTTTCAGCCCAGCATGGCCTTACTCCAAACAGCCAACAGCCCAAAGCTGGAGACTCCATCCCACCGAGGGAGAAATGCCAGGGACCTACACCTGAGGATGAGCTATGATTCCCTCCTGTCCCAGTCTGCACTTATATATGAGTATTCAAACACAGCAGCAGCTTGCACTATAGCCACAGCACTAACCACCCTGCTTGGTGACTATCCCAGAACTGGGAGAGGAAGAATCCCGAAAAAGTCAGGAAAGCACATGACTTGGATGTGTCTGAGCTACTACACTACTCCCTTTACTCCATGTTTCAATCCTGTGTTTCTGTTGATGCTCCCACCGCTCCCACTCCTGCACTACCCACACAGCTCAGTCAGAGATGTTCTCGTTTGGAGGGATGAGAAATGCTGTCTGGAGCATTCAGGCACATGCAGCCGGTTTTGTAACCCCCTCCCAGGCTGGCAGATTTCACGAAGAGAGAAGAGAGTTACACATTCTGGCATGGAAACTACAACTGTCGTTGCCCTTGAAGAGGGTACAAGATTTACAGCTCAATAAAATACTAATCCATTCAGTGTAATTTCTTACCTACTTCAGGTGCACCGGATCTCCTTGATTTCCAGAAGCAGAGCATTGTGCTGTCCAGAAATGCTTCCAAAATTATTAATATCTGCCAAACTAACCAATCTATCACTCAGCACACGCAACGGGGAGATGACATGGATTGCCGAGGATGCTGAGGGGGCATCCACCCCTTTTCCCATGGAAATGCCCCTCAGGAAAGGAGCCTAGGTAGTGCTGTGAGCATGAACCAAAACAGGCACAGGCCTCCAAGTGTGGATCAGTAAAAACCTTCCCAGTGGTGAATTTTGTTCTTTGAACACAGCGTGTGACTTAGGGATGTGCTTTCACCACCAGCAGAGCATTGAAAGAGGTTTCATCACTGGAAGTATAAAAAGTCATCCAGGAAGTTACCATAGAAATGAAGAGTCAGTTTGACACAGGTCACTAGAAAGCCCTGAAGCCAGTGGGAGCAGCAGAGCCAAGTGCATCATGGAGAAACTGGCTACAATTAAGTAGTTTAAAAGGTTGGATACTAACAGCCAGCATCTTCAGTCACAGCCTCTGTGCATATGACAGATGTGTGGGTTGATTTGGTTGGTTTTTTCTTTTTGTTTTTTAAAAATGCTCTATAGTTGTGGGTTTTTTTTCTTATAGAAAGTTTTATTGGAAGAAATCTCAGAGCTGCAAGCCCCTAAATCCTTTATTACACTTTAAAATAAAGTAAAATAAAGAAACCCAAACCAAACAAACCACATCTTCTCATCTTACATTTGCATGTCCTGTTTGTTCTAGGGAAGCATATGCAGTTATTCTCTTGTTTAAATAAAGCTCCAGAGAGCTCTGGCAGCCTTTACTATCTTTATTGCTCCTCTCTAGGTGTGTTATATCACATGTCAATATAAGAAAGCAGAAAATTAATACACCCTCCCAGAGCTGGCAGAAGCCAGCAGCCCCCTGCTAAGCCCCCACACCTTGGCTGCAGGGACTCTTAAAAACACTGTCCAAAGCTGCACCTCCTGCCCCTGTCCCCTGGTCCCACCAAGCACCACCAGCACTGCAGCTGGAGGGACTGGTTTGAGAAACAGAGGCACAGGTTGGGCACAGAACAGGCTGCATCCAAGTGCCTTCACACCCTGGGGTCTAACTAGAGAGAGTTTTGCAATTTGTTGTTCTTTTTGAATTCCCACCTGGTTATACTTTTAGCTCCACAGCTGCCCAGGCTGAAGTTTAGCAGAGAGCTCCGACAGACACCCCAGCACACAACTAAGGGCTGTCCCAGTGCCGTGGGCATGTCTACAACTCACTGAAGGACTACTGTGCTCCTGCCCTAATTAACCACCCATCACAAAGTCCTCAGCACTGCTGCAAGTCCCCTCAGCAGTTTGTCCAGTGCGCATTTCACCTGCAAGTCCCTCAGAAGTCACCACAGGTACCCACCTCCACAGTAAGCACTGCGACTGACCTCAGCCTTTTCATGCAATTGTGAAAGAGATTCCACTTTTGAGAGCAGCACTTTATCAGAAGCATTTCCTGGAGCTTCTGTTCCTTTTTTAAGGCCACATCGGCAATACCAAGCAGAGAAAGAGGAATCAAAAGCAGCAGAAAGAGAAATACTTGCAACGTTCGTGAGCAGTGTGAGATACCAGAGTGAAACAGGCCACAGGGAAAAGCCAAGTGTTTCCTGCAACTCAGGATGGGCATTTTGAACTACAAAGTCCCCCTAACAGCACCGTGAGGACACCACCACGACAGCAAATGTCACCTATGTACAAGTTCTGGTGCATGAAGCAATCCCTTGTACTGCCCTTTGTGCTGAAAATGCAATTCCATGTGGGTTGGGATTAAACCCCCTGAGTGGAGCCAATTTGGGCTGCTGGTGGGGCAGGAATCTCCAGAGCAGCTTGGCCATAACAAATGTAGATAACCTGCTGGCTCCTTCCAATCCTTGCAAGGCTGAAGACAGCCAGTCAGCAGCTGAGTTTTGTCAGGACACATCACTTCTCAGAGACATTCAGCAATGCCTCCAAACATTATTCACCTTTTCCCTAATTTCTGCTCTCTGAAAGCAGAGACCATGGTCCTGTACCTTTTCAGAGCTCCCAGAGCTGAGCAGTCACCCATACCTCAGTATAAGGTCAGCACATTTTCCCACCTAGCAGGCTACAGACTTCTTAGAAGCAAGTGGCTCAGGTATTCAAAAACAAAAAAGCCTATTTGGCTTTCAGAGGCTTTAATTTCTTTTTTGACCTTCCATACAGCACGACAAACCTCAAGTGTTCTAGGGAGCCAGGATCATTCCAGAGCGTTAAGGACAAAACGTGAGAGGACAAGATGACAGCAATTAATTATTGTTTTGTTTTGAAGAAAAGCACATGCCCAGAGAGGAGTAATTTTACAAGTCACAGCCCTCAGCCCCACTTCCTCAAGTCCTCAGTGCCACAGGTCTGCAGGTCAGAACCGCACATGTCATGTCCAGTGTGCCTCTTCCATCCCTCCCACCGGCATTCCCACCAGACACAACATTCCCAGCTCCACACAGCAGTGCCAGGTCACTTGTGACAGAACCATGCTAGGAGCGTTTATCCCAAAACAGTCAGGGAAAACTGTCTGCTGAGGAGGAGGAGAGACCTTATTTTCCAGCACTGTGAACACCACGACTGACAGTCACCCACCATTTTCACATCCACTCCAAGTTTTGCTCAGCACCATAAATACCCACACACAGGCTGCCAGAATAACTAAGAAAAATCTTCACCAAGCCCAAATTAAAGCAGTAGGCTGCTGCCTTGCTCTCACCCAAAGATTTATGTGCAAGAAGGAAGTACCCAGTCCCTCCATAAAGCCCAGCACTGGCTGCCAAATGGCTCTGTTTGCTGGCACACCCTTACCTGAATGAGTTTACACAGTTTTCATTCAGCAGCCACAGTCATTTTGCATCTGAGTGAGTTTGAGAATGTATTTAACTAGCAGGGAAGTAAACACTTCCAACATTTCACCTGTGCCTTACCAATGTGATTATTTGCTAGGCAGTGCATGTATTTCTCTACTGAGGCAGGCAGGAGTGCTACAGATAGAAATGCCAGTGTGAGCTCAATTTTACAGCCACAGCCAGAGCTACCCATGTCCTTTTCTGCAACAGCGTAGCTCCTGTCACCTTTACACCAAGGGGAACCTTCAACTGCACAAATCACTTAGAGAATCTGATATTTTCATTGCAATGACAGGAAGACTTCGCTAGCTGCTCTGCTGAAGGGACTCCCCATATCCCAACGAGTGCATCCCTAACACAGGGTACATTTAATTGTGCTTCTGCACTGCCACATACAGTCATATCCATGCAACATAAATGCTATTTCAAGGGAAACAGCAAAATGCACGGGAGAGCCAGGCATGGGGACGCAGCTGAGGTGCCAGCTGAGCTAATTCAGCAGGGATTGTTAATTCTGGAGCTCAGACACAGCCAGTGAAACCTACTTTGCATCAACATGAAAATTAAGTTTCACATGGATTTTAACACTAGTAACTACTCTGGTAAAAAATATAAACGTACTTCAGATAGGGCTGGAAGTAACTTTTCTTTGAAAAGGTATATCAGCTAGTCTTTCTGAAAGCACCAGTGTTAACATGAGTTCAAGTACAATGGTTCAGTATATAAGCTCAGCTATTTGGAGAATCTTTCTGCCCCAGGAGTGGAAACTTGCCAGACCCACAAAACAGAAACACAGGAGATACAGGGTTTATGAGCTTTTGGCTGTCAGATACTAGCTGTTCCTCACCCCAGGTCTCCATCCACATCTACCTCCTTCACCAGGGAGCTGTGGCACCTGCCTCACTCCCATCTCTGACTGCTCGGAGCTCTCAGCAGGTACAACTGCAAAGGCAGAGCTGGAAGTCAGGTGCTCCCCGCTGCTATGCTGGGCACTCCAGTGCATCCCAGGAAGGGCAGAGAAGCTCCACGGCACAGCTCTTCCCAAGGACACTGGAAGCAAACATCTGCTGTACCCACCTAAAGGTTAAAGCCCCTCAGGTTCTCGGCCTGTCATTCACCCCAGCAGAAACTGACACTGTTTGTCCCCTTTCGCGTGGTATTTCCACACCTTCTCTTCCACAACAAAACCAGACACTTACCAGTAAAACGCGACTTTGTCCCCGAGCTTCTTCTCACTGACATTTCTGTCCAGGAGGTTGTAGCAGATGTTGGTGGTCGCCCCTTTCATCCACTCCACGAAGATCTTCCCCTTGGTCACGTCGAAGTTGTACTTGAGGAAGGGTCCCGTTTGCTGGTTCTTCCAGTAGAACTCCTTAGCGATTTCACCCCAAAACTCTGCAAAGGCAGGCGGAGGCCGGAGCTCGTGAGGGAGAAACAGGGATGAAGGGAAAGAGGGAGGGACGAGGCAGATGACATTTCTACGGACACGAGGAGCACCCTCTGAAAACCTCAGTCGTGGAGGGCTCCCCGCGGTCCCCACACACCCCCAAGCCCCGCGGGCGGGCCCGGGGAGCCGCTGTCCCGCCGCCCCGCTCCCGCCCGGCCCCGCTCACCGTGCGGCTCCTCCACGGAGCGCTGGTAGAGGCGCTGGTAGTGGGGCAAGGAGGGGACGTGGGCCGCGGGCAGCAGCTCGGGCCGCGGCCGGTACAGCCGGGCCTGCTCCCCGGGCAGCACCATGGCGGGGCGCCGGGGCTGCGCC
>VXAY01004469.1:43125-80139 GCA_013399855.1 Oxyruncus cristatus
AGTGCCATCCCCCGTGTCAGTGCTGTCCCCCCGGCAGCCATGACACCCCGCAGCCGTGAGCCCCCTAAACGCCGTGTCCCCCCCAGCAGCCGTGGTTGCTGCGGCAGTGGTGTTTCTCTGCCAGCCGTGTCCCTTCTGACAGCCATATCCTCCCCATCAGTGGTGACCTCCTGTCCCAACAACAGGCATGATTCCGCCCCCCCCCATGTCGCTGCTGTCAGCCGTGTGTTCCTGCCAGTGGTGACCCCTGTCAGATATGTCCCTTCTGTCGGTGGCGACCCCCTGTCAGCCATGTCCTCCCCAGCAGTGGTGACCCCCTATCAGCAGTGTCCCCTTTGTCAGTGTGTCCCCCTATCAGCCGTGTCACACCCATCATCCTCATTAGCGGTGTCTTGCTCTGTCAGGCCTGTCCCCTCTGTCACTTCTGCCTCCTCCCGTCAGCCATGTCCCTCCACCAGTGGTGTCCCCATGTCAGTGGTGTCCCCTCTGAGCCATGTCCCTCCATTAGAGGTGTCTCCCCCCCATCAGTGGTGTCCCCTGTCAGCCCATGGCCCCCCACCATCAGCCCCTATGCCAGCACTGTGTCCCCATTAGCAGAGCTGCCCCATCAGCCACATCTCCCTCATCAGCAGTGTCCCCTAGGAGTCATGTCCCCTCAGTTCCAGTCCCTGCCACTTTGCAAGGCACAGGGGAGCAACCCAGAGCTCCATCAGAGATCCTCCTTCACCAGCCCCAACACAAGCCAGAGGCCATGGCCACACCTTGTGCCTGGTCCCTCTGTGGAAAACAATCTTTCTTTGGATTCATGACCCTCCACTTCGCCTCCACTGAGCTGTGTGAGCACAGTAAGCCATGGCAGTTTACCAAGCACCTTTCCCCACAAAAATTGGACAGACCTTGTGCAGCTAGTGAGAAATTAAACAAATTTTTAATCAAGAAGGCAGTCAAATACTGGAACAGGGGCTCAGAGTGACAGCAGGGTCTCAGTCCTCAGACACAGACAAAATTCAACCAGAGAAGTCCCTGAGCAACAAGCCCCATTGGAGGAGGTGGCTGGACCTGGGGTTTCCCAGAGACCAGTGTGATTCCATGAGTCATCTGTGGTTGTACTTCCTGCAGCCACTCCATTGTCATCCCAATCCTTAACATTCCCTGAGTTCAGCCAGGCTGCCCCCATGGCATTGCCTGCCAAGGTGGTATTTCCTAGGCTGCCAAAACCTCAAATTTCACTTCTGCACTGGGAAATATCACCCCTTGGAGCAAATCACTGCTGTGCCCAGGGAGCCACTTGCCTTGGAGTCGGGGAATTTTATGGTGGTTTGGGTCAGGGCCAAGGAGCACTCAAGAGATAAAAGTCCATGAACTTGAACTTGGCACAGTATTCCAGTGGTCTGGTGTCAGCGAGCAGGTACAACCTACTCCAGGATCCCTGGTGTATTCCATGGTTTAGTGCACTCCCTGGGAGTGTTGCCGTGCTGTCCATGGGAGGAGTTGCAAACTTGTGGACTGGTCAGCACTGTCTGCTCTTCAAGCAGTTTTCTCATCAGCAAAGAGGCCAGAAACAGTTCTACAGACAAAAGCAGCAGTGGTGGTGTGTATTTTCCATTAAGGATGCTCCCCAGTTTTGAAGGACATGTCTATCCTGCAGCTCCTTGCTCTGGGCTTAGTCTGCTGCCTTGCCCACACTGCCTGGGGGCAGAGATTCTTCTGTGACTCCATTTAGGAAGCTGGTTTCCTCCAAGGTGAAACCCAGGAGTAGTTCAGGCGATATCTCCTGCCAAGGGCTGTACTCTGTGGACAGTGTCACTCCAGAGATACTCTCTACACCCCTCCAACATGACCTCAGCAGGCTTTACACCCCAAATGGGTCAGCCACCCTCACATCACACTGCAGCACTGGAACAAAGCTTCCTCAGCCATGTGGTATCAAATCCCTGCTCTGGAAAGCTGCAGTGTGGCCTCACATTATTGATTTTATTGTTAGTAACAAAAAAACCCCAACACCTGAAGGTGAAGTCTCCAACACAAGTCCACATGTATCCAAATGCCCAACTGTAGCATATTTCTTGCTGGAGTTTCAGCCTGGGATCACCAGTCTCTGAGCCCAGGCTTGCCTGGTGGACATAGTACAAACACAGGCAAATCCTGCAAGGTATTTCCCTCCACCAGCCAGCATTTTTGTTACCTCCAACTTCCCTATCACAAAAAAAGAGGTTTTCCTAAGAAAAAGTGATTTTGGCTACACAGCCTGGGCTCTCTGACATGGGTATTTTTGAAGCTCCCCAGGAGCTATGGGAATTGCACTGCTCCAGCACTGCCTTTGGATTGACAGTCTGGACACGGCCCCATGAGTTTCAGAGTACAGATGGCACATCCTTTAACAAACCAACTGGAAATCACACTGATCCTCTCCTGAGAAGCAGGACAAACACAACACTTCTAAACACTAACCCAACACTAAAGTCCTTCAGAAGCCACCTCAAGCTGAAAATTTTCTGTTATGAGTCGCCAGCCTTTAGTTGTAGCAGCCTCTGTCTCAGGGATTTTGCATTTGCCAGGGAGGGCCCAGCAGTTTTCTAACAAACCCTGGTCCTGCTACATGCCAGGTCTGTTGTTCACCCCACCTCTGGGAAAGGGCTCTGTCACTCCCCCATCGTGGGACTGTCCCAGAGCCAGCGAAGAGGTGGTTTGCAGATCTGGGAGGCACCCTCTGCTTCCCTTCTCATTGGCCTTTCGCTTTCAGTGATTTATCCAGCTGAAATTCTCCACCAGGCTCAGTGACAGCATGATTTCTCTCCAGCAACTGTTACCTCTGCGTGCAGCACATTGCAAGCCATGAGGCCAGGACAGCACCATGACCCACCAGCCCTACAGCTGTGCCTCATCCAGCATTGTCCAGTTTGGCTGCTGCAGCCAGGGAATTTTGTGGTTGTGCTGCAGCTGCCCACAGCTGGGGCCCAGGAAGCTCCCCTGATGGGGAGAGGGTGCATCTCTCAGAAAGCACCTGCAAAGCAGAAAAATCAAAATAGCCTCCCAGAGGCATTTTCCCAGGCTCTCTCCTCTTCCAGTAGCTCTCCAAGCACCGAGTGTACAGGGCTGCGAACTGCAGAGTTGGTACCATCAGTCAGATCCTCCGTGGCACAAACACACTTTCATTTCAGTGTTCCACAGCTGAAATACCATAGAATCACAGAATTATAGAATGGTTTGGGTTGGAAGGGACCTTAAAGACCATCTTGTTCCAACACCTTCCACTAGACCAGGTTGCTCCAAGCCCTGTCCAACCCGGCCTTGAACACATGTCCAGGCTTCCCTCTGTGATTTTATGGGCTGTGGGGAAAGGGCTCCTGCTGCATGTCCATGCCTTGCTGGTCCAGCTCCCTCCATCCCAGGGCATCTTGCATCCAGATGGGCTCCTGCCCTGGAAGCTGGTGTGTGGTGGGCTTTGGATGCTGCTGGCTTTGCTCTGAGCTTGACTCCCAGCTGTTGTGACTCACCAAGCAGTCCAGGAAAGTCAGCTGCTTTTTGGGCCCTTTATTTCCTCCTCCCGTAATGAAATAAAAGTACATAAAGGGTACATGTTAATGCTTATTAAGGTCTCTTGTAGAGACTCAGAGGGTCAAAAAAAAAGATACCGGCCAAGATATGTGGGATCTTGCTTGGACACTCTGGAAACAGCCTTTCAGTACAGCACCTGCAGCAGCTCAGTGGCTGTGGTGGGACTCTTCACTGCACCTTTCTTGACATGAAAGTCCTTCAGTCCTGGAAATGCTGGGGATGGGGGAAAGAAGCTGGAAAGTGTGAAATAGTCTGTGCATCTCAGACTTTCTGATCCCAGTGGGGTGAGCCTGAGGCAGCCTCACATGGGAAACTTGTGTTGCAGTAGAGCAGCTGACTTACCTGAAGCCCCAACTGAGCCTTGCCTTCTGACTGGCCTTATTGCCAATAAATGTGTGGGAATCACATCCCTGGTCACTCAAATCACTGAGCATATCAGCCAGGTGGTAGCTTGAAACAAGCAGACCTCCCTCCACCTGCTCCCCATCACCCTGAGCACTTGACCCAAACTCCCTTCCACTCGAAAATACATGAGAGTTACGAGTGGTTAAAGCCTCCAGGCCCAGCTGAGGACATGCTGCCAAAGCAAAGAGTCTTTCCACACTTCTCACCACAGGGATCTTGCTGAGACCTGTCCCAGGTGTCCTGTGGGATAGCCCTCCCATGGGAGCACATGCATTCAGTTTGCCTGGGATGGGCTCTATGTAGGAGTTGGTTTGGGTCAGCTCTGGGGTCCTGTCACTGTCAGCTGCTTTTGGGACCAGGTCTTCTGCTCCTCTGCTCATTCTCGGGCTCTTTTGTTCCTCCAATCATTCTGCAGTTGAATGTCTTTTCTTCTTTGCCAAAATCTGGGTGTGCAGGAGGCAACACAGCAGGACAGATGCAGAGAGGTGTGAGAGCAACACCGAGGTCAGTGTGATGGCTGAGGCTCATGTCCTTGCATGGAGGAGAAGGACAGCAAACCACCTGCTCTCCTTCTGGCTGCCCACTCATCCCAGCCCATCTCCTGAACAGGACAGCCTGGACCAGGGTCTGGCTATGCAGTTTCAGCAGCTTGGTGATGGTAATCAGAGAAGGCATCTTTTTAGCATGGACCTTACCCTTGGTGAACCTGTCACAGCACACAAACAAGCTTATGCCTTGCATGGATGTGCCACAAGCAGTGGGAGGCTTTATCAGAATATCCTGCAGTGGGAAAGTTTTCTTTAACCATAGGCAAAAGCAGAGAGTTGAGGGGCAGAACAAAAGAGCAAAGGATCTGGAAGAAATCACAAGTGACACAAGAAAAAGCTCCTGGGACCTGCAGAGCAGGGGTGAGATGGAGTGGGAGGCACAGAAAATGGAGTGGGAGGGTGTGATCAGGCTGTGGATCTTCCTTCTGGGGCTTTCTGGGCTAATTTTTAGCACATGGCTCGGCTGGGCAGCCCTTCACTTGTGCTGAATGAATCAGCACATGGTTAAGCACTGTGTTGCACCGTCTCCCCACTGATGACACTCCTCCTCAGTAAGCTGGCTGCAGAGGAAATTTTAATCAGCACTGGGATAACAGCCCTTCAGTCCTGCTGGGAGTTATCAGCTCCTTTGTTTGTACATGTAACTGCTCAGTACCATAGGCTTGGCTCTGGGTTCCAGCACACACCTGCTCCACAGCCCTTGGGCTCAAGCTGCCTCCCTCCCTCCAGCCTCCTGCTCCAGCACTGGGGGTATTGGGGTGTCAATTGGGGTGTTAAAACAGCCCAGGCTGTGCTGAACACAAGGATCAAGCCTGAGCTCTTTCCTTTCTACCTCTGCTGTCACCGAGAGAGAGAGAGAGCGCTCTGAATTTCAGGCTGTTTAAGATTCAAAGAGTAGCTGATGATTATCAGAGCCTGGTAATTTAGCCCTCTGCAGAGTACAGACAATATATTAATAATCATTTTATATGGAGATGAGCTAGTAATGCAATCAGGCTTATAAATCAAACCCAGGAGACACGTTAGTGCTGTTTGCCTGAGCTTCTTGAGCTATCTATCCACAAGAAAATGTTTGTCTGTCTCTTAGATGGGGCCAATTAACTTATAAAGATGTTCTCTCCTCTCACAGTGGCTCATTTGTTTACTTGGGCTCTGCTAGCTGCTGCTATTTTCAGTCTGGAAGAGGGGGCCAGGATGGTGAGAGATTTGATGGAGGAAGGGAAACTCGGCTCGGGAGAGGTGGTGCCTTCAAGCAGCAGCACATAGAAGAGGTTTAATAACCAGCTGCCCCCTGTGAGCTGTCCCCAGGCAGAGTGTCCTTGCACACCCAGAAATGTGGCTGCCTCCCTTTGTCCCTGGTTTATTGAGCAGTAAGGGATAGCTGGAGCCCTGGGGAGCTCGGTGACGGGGGCCCACGGAGCAGCCGTGCCCTGCCTAGGTGGCACAGGCCCACGGGTGGGCAGGGGGCAGTGCCTGTGCCCTCAGGTGAGGAGTTGCCAACCATGCAGGGCCCCCCGTGCCAGCACTGCAGGGCACTCAGTGGGTCTGCAGTGCCAGTGATGTGGGGTCTGCGATGCTGACAATGCAGGGCACACTGTGCCAGTGATGTGGGCTCTGAGGTGGCACCAGTGCGGGGGCCATGGTGGCAGTGGTGCAGGGTCTGAGCTGCCAGCAATGTCAGCTGCAAAGTGCCAGGGATGCAGGATCCAGGCATGAATTCCCTGCAGCCAGGCCTCATGGGTCTCAGCCCAGTCATTGGCACTGGGTACATGTGTCCCCACACTGTCCCCTGGCACCACCTGCTTCTGCCCTGCCCAGAGCCTGCAGCAGGCAGAAGCTGAGCTGTATCAGATGGTTCTCCAGTACCCAACAGCAAGAAAGCCATTACCTACCTGCACAGGGATGCCTGAAGCTGTTGCCCAGCCCCACATGCGCCACCTCACTAGGACATGAAGCCCCAGGACAGGAACATGTGGACACAGGAGCATGTCCCACATTCTGGACAGCCTGGAAGGCAACAGGACTGTACCAGTGCTTGATGGGACTGTGAGGGATGGGGACAGCACCCAACAAAGAGGCTCTGCTCTGCTCTTGCTTTGCTTCCTTCTGGCCTGGCCATGTCCTGCCCCACACCATACAGGGGTGTCCATGTGCTGGGAGCAGCATGGGACCTGCTTCGAGTGAGCAGGATTTGGGGTGGTGTAAGGATGCAAGGTGCAAGGATCTGCAAGGATCCCAGCCAGGTAGAGCTGGGAGCAAAGGGACACATCTGCAGCAGGGCCAGCACGGAGCTGAGGTCGGTGCTGACACCAGAGGGTGGTGTGGTCTCATGCAGGAAAGCCACCGCTGGGGACACGTTCCTGCTCGGACACATTTGTAGGGAGAGGACTTGGAGACAAGCTTGCATTTATTTTTTTCATAGAGATTTTTAATGTTTATTTTTTAACAGACCTGGTTTAAATTTTTGTTTTCTACAATAATTCAAAGTAAAAATCCCAGTACAATATACAACAGTTTGAACATTTGGAGTAAGAAATCCAGCTTGGGGAGACACATAAGTTCAGCTAGTTCCTAACACAGGTAGCAAATTCCCTCCTCCAGATTTCCCAGCCAAGAAGGCATTTGGGCAGGAATATCACCCCCACCCCATCAAGACACTGGCTGCCCTGTCCCTGCCTGTATTGCAGTGGGACAGTCCCTCAGACACATCACCTTGGAAAGGGCAGGGTCCCCTCCACGGGATGGCTGGGAGCCTCCAACATTGGAAGGCAAAGTCTGCAGAGAAGTGAGGCTGGTTGGCCCTTGTGCGTGAATGACGTGGGATGCTCTGAAGAGGCCCTGTGTGTAGGTCCCTCAGGGTATGGGGCTCCCTTGGGATGGAGAGGAGACCTGTCCTTCCCTTGGCAGCAGTGCCAGAAGCCCTGTGCCCCAGAGCAGCCATAAGGCCACTGGAAGGGGATGGCCATGGCTCTGCATGGACCAGCCCCAGGGAAGGAAACCAAAGATGATGCAAGGATCCCTGGTTCTAGAGACTGAGGGAACATCTCAGGGATAGCTCACTGACCTGGGAGTTGGCAGTCTTTCAGGAAGCCACTTTGTCTTGGCCCATGGTGCTCAAGCAGACTTGGGATATTTCTGCTTGAACAGCCTGGAATGGTTCTGCTCAAATGACATGGGGTGGTCCTGTTTGGGCAACATGGAAAGGTTCTGCTCCAGCACATTGGATGATCCTGCTCAAGCAGCCTGGAAAAGTTCTGCCCAAGAAGCACAGGGTGCTGCTGCTCAAGCAGTGTGGGATGGTCCTGGTCAATCAGCATGGGATGGTTCCGCTGGAGCGGCATTAGGGTGGTCCTGCTACAAGAGCATGGAATGGTCCTGCGGGGGTGTTCCTGCTCAAGCAAGGTGGGATGGTCCTGCTCAAGCAGGCTGGTGTGATCCTGCTCAAGATGCACATGATGGCTAACTTGAGCAGTGTGTGGGGGTTCTGCTTGAGCACCATGGAGCCACTGCAAGTAGCAGGGATAGTTCGTGTCCTGCAGCATCCCAAGCGATGCATTCAAAGCCATGTCTTGCCCCTCTTGGAAATCCTTCACTGCTTGGGGAAGTCTCCCAAAGATGTGTGTGCATGAAGGGATCCCAGGGGAATCTGGTTGAGCTCCATGTTCCAAAATAGTTATTGCTAATGCTAAATCAGGACAGTGGTGACTTTATCTAGCTGAGTAATTGAAAACTTCCAAAGGCAGAGATCCTCCCCTTTTCCCAGTGACCAGTTCCAGCTTCATTAGCCCTAGGAAGAAGTGTTTCCTGATGTCAGGAAGGGCCCTTCCTACTTGCATCAGGGGTGGCTGAGCTGGTGGTGGCTTTCCCGGGTCAGGAAGGAATGGGATACAAGGCAGGGGAAGGAGGAAGGGAAGCAGAAAATTGCAGCTGCAATCAGATGTGCTGGGAGTAAAAGAATGCAGGGAGGATGGAGGAGAGGACAAATGGGAGAGGCCAGGCTGGGAGAAAACCAGAGGTAAGGATGGAGTGGGAGATGAAGGAGAATGAAAGGACAGTGAGAGAGGAAGCTGTGAGCTAAGGAAGGATGGTTGGAGATCAAGGAGGGGGTGGAAGGGAAATCTGTGAGGTAGGCAGGACACTTAGAGGATAAGGAGGGATGGGAAGATAGGGGGATGTGGAGGAGCATGAGGAGAAACAGGGAGACTGTGGAAGGCAAATGACAAGGAATGGTGAGATAGCCAGAGGTAAAGTATGAGACGGACAGGGCAAGAGGGGAAACAGCAGGAAAAAGGACATTTGGGAGGTGGAGGGTCACAGGAAGGAGAGACTCAGAGACTGAGGTAGAGGAATAAGAAGTATGAGATGGAGGATGAGGGAGAAGGTAGGGAGATGGTGGAAAGGACAATGAAAAGAGAGGTTGGAGAGGATGAAGAGGCTGGACATATGGCAGGTGGTGGAGGGAGAGGAGATAGGGAACAGGAAGGATGAGGAGACAGCAGGATATGGATGAGGGTGACAGGAGCAAGGAAGAGACATCTAAGGGATAGAAGATAAAGACTGGAGAGTGATGGAGTAGGATGGACAAGGAGATGGTGGGAAATGGAAAAGCACAAGGGTGGGATTGGAAATGTGAAGGTGGAGGAGAAGACAAATTTGGGTGACACTGGCAGTTGAGGGGATGGAGAAATGGTGGGGGTGAGGGTGGATTTTGGGATGGGGAAGTGGAGGAAGTTGAGTGAGGAGATAGAAGAGGACAAAGAAAGATGTGGAGAAGATGAAGAGTGGAGGAAGTTGAACATGTTGGGGTGGAAGTGGGAATTAATGGAGTATAAGCAGGGATAAGATGATGGGAAGGTGCAGAGGACTGATGGTGGGAGCTGAAGAAGAGATGGTGAGATGTTGACATGAATACGAAAAGCTGGAGGCAAAGCAGGACGAGGATGGACAGCACAGGTTGGAGGTGAAGAAGGAGGAGAAGACATGAGGAGATGGTGGAGGTGAATGAGGATAACAAGGAAGGGGGTGTGGTGAATGAAGGGGGAGCAGGTGAGAGGGATGGGATGCAAATGTGACAGGAAGACTGGAAGGTGGATATGGAGGGCAATGGAGGAGCACAGGAAGCAGGGGTCGGAGATGGTGGGTGGTGGAGAAGAACACGGAGGGAGAAGATGTAGGATGCAGGAACAGGAGAGTGGGAGGGGACATGGTGGGTAATGGAGGAGCATAGCATGGCAGGGAGGGATGGGACACAGCTGATAGCACACACTGGAACGTGTGGAAGGAGGGGTGGGATGTGGAGGGGGTGAGGGAGAACAGGGAGGAATAGGAGGTCACGGGTGACAGTGCAGCACAAGAAGGGATAGGACATGATGGAGGATGCAGGACAGGAAGGAGGGACAGGACATGGTGGCTGATGGAGGAGCACAGAAAGGAAAGATGGGACCTAGTGGGTGATGGAGAAGGGTGGTAGGGTGGGATGGGACACAGTGGGGGACAGCACAGGAAGGAGGGATGGGTGGACAATGGAGCAGCAGAAGGTGAGGTGGGACATAAAAGGAGGTAAAGAGGAGAAGGGATGGGATATGGTGGGTTTTGGAGTATGGGAAGGAGGAATGGGGTGGAGGGTGATGGAGGATGACAGGAAGGAGGGCTGGGTTGAGTTAGGTGGGTGATGAAGGAGTGGAATAAAGAGGGATGGGACACAGGGGATCAAAACAGGGATGAAAGGGATGGGACATGAAAGATGATGGAGGAACAAAAGAAGGAGAGGTGGGTCATGGTGGGTGTTGGAGGACCTCAGGGAGGGACAGTTTAATGGAGTGAGCCTTGGAGGAGGCTGGGACCTGCAGGTGATCAGAGAATCACGTAACCATGAAGGCTGGAAAAGACCTCTGAGATCACTGAGTCCAACTGAGGGGCACAAGGACAAGAAGCCACGGGCAGTGATGGGAAAGGGGCTGTGGGTGCAGCTGGGGTGAGCTGGGCAGGCTGGGATGGGACGGGGGGGCATGAGAAACACCAGCATCACACAAACTATGCAAAGCTGCGAGGAGCCTGGTGTGGGGTGACAGCGCTGGCAGTGAGGCCGTGGAGAACCCACAGGTGATGACAAGAAGCCCTGGTGGCGTGGCACCGGTGGGGTCAGCACATGGGGATGGTGTCAGGGAGAGGGGGGCAGGTGAGGAGAGGATGAGACACCGTGTGTGGGCCGGGCAGCAGGCAGGATGCTGGGGACAGAGGGACAGGAAGCATCACCCCACACCTCCCTCTGCAGCAGAATGGTCCCCCCACCACAGCACGGGAATGCAGCACCAAGGGTGTGGGTGAGGGGTTGCAGGACCTTTATTCATCACACAACAAACAGTTATGATACAGGGGTGCAGGACAGGGTGGGCAGGGAGCCTGTCATCGGAGCACAAGGGGCCCTTCATGCGACCTTGGCATGGGCTGGTGAGAGGAGGCAGGAGGACAGGGCAGGGGCAAGCGGGGCTTTGCCCAAAACACCTCGGGCTTCACCCCAGGTCGGGCACTGGCATGTGGGGAGGACAGGGCAGAGTCCATGCAGGGGTTGGGGTAGAATCAGCCACCTCCACACCTCAAATTTTACCCACAAATCCCTTGCCAGCCTCAGCTCAGCCCCCCTGGGAAATGCCCAGCACTGCTATTTACAGAGTAAGACAGAACTGACCAATATTACAAATAATTAAAAGGCAGTTGTAAAAATGAGAAACCACATTCCAAAAGTAGAGAAGTCTTTAAAAAAAACCAAAAAAACAAAAAAACAAAACCACAAACAAAACCAAAACCCCGATTTATCAATGAAAATGTTAAAAACCACCCCGAAAGGATCTATGTACAGCAGGAGATCGCCCGTGGCAGTGCTGTGGGACAGAGACCCGACTGCTCCCTGGCAAGGCAGGGACAGCGCCCGGCCCCGGCTGCTGGTGAGGGTGGGTGGCACCTGCCCTGTGTGTCCCCCACCCGCATGACGAGGGTCTCCGTGGGGCCAGGAGCAAAAGGCCATCGGTGCTGGGCCTGAAGAGCCCTGGCTGATGCTGGTTTGTGTCTGGAGACACAGGCAGTGAGTGGCTGTCGCGGAGGTGCTGACGGAGGCTGCGACGTGGCAGTGATGCAGCCCCGCTGCTGCTGCTGCTGCGGGCAGAGAGCGGCTGGGCTGGACGGGAGAGGGCAGCAGCCTCGGCAGCACGAGCAGTTTGTAAGTGGAACTGCAGGATGACAATGTGCAGAGGCCCTGGGAGCAGTGTAAACACCCCCAGAGCAATGCATGGAGCCCTTGGAGCAGCGTATAGAGGTGCTGGGGCAGCGTACAAAGCCCTTGGAGCAGTGTACACGCCCCAGTGCAACACACAGAGCCCTTGGAGCAGCGTATGGAGCCCCAAGAGCAGTGTGCAGAGCTCCAGAGCAATGCAGAGCCCTTAAAGCAGCACATGGAGCCCCTGGAGCAGGGTACAGAGCCCCTGGAGCAGGGTACAGAGCCCTAGAGCAATGCACAGAGCCCCAGCATCCACAGGCACCTGCAGGCAGCTCCATCTGGGTGAATCCCTGCCTGGCCCCTGGCAGGCGGCTTGAAAATAGGTCAGGCAGCTGCCTCAGAAATCTCTGCTCTCTCCTGGAGTTGCACAGAGGCACCAACACTGCTCTGTGTGGGGCTGGGTCACAGCCCCCCAGCCCCAGGAGCTCTGCACTGCTGTGGGGGCTGTGGCTGCTGCCCCCTCCCTCCTCGGGTAAGGCTTTTTCTGGTGGTGATAGAGGGATGTGCAGCGCAGGCCACGGGCCACGCTGCAGCCTCCCAACCCACAATCCCTTAATCCAATTGGTGCCTCTCCCATGTAGCTCATTTCGGTATTTTTAAAATGCACTTGGTTTTACATTGCAGGCTGTCCGGAGTTGGCCAGAGCCAGAAGTGGAGGGAAAAAAACAAACAAACAACAAAACAAGAAAAGACAGGAGAAAAAAAAAAAAAAAGAGAAATATGTATATTCAGCACTTGGAGGAGAAATAACTACAAGTGGCCCCAAGCAAGGAGATGGGTGCAAGGCAGGGGTACCATGGCTGTGGCCCCTTGAAGGGGGCACACACACACACAGAGGCACACACTGCCTCTCCCCACACTGTGCACCCAGCGACCCCATCCCTGCTGCTGGAGGAGCCCCGGGGACCACCAGAACCCTTCCCAGCAGCAAAGGGGCCTCAGCAGCACCCCTAGAGCAGAAGGATGGCCAGGCAGGGCCCCCCCAGCCAGCGCAGCCCGGGTGACCGCAGGGAGCCTCCCTCCCTCCTCCTTCCTGCCCGGGGGAGCACGTGCGGCTGATGCAACCGCCCGCAATCGGGGCTGGCAGGATGAGCCGGAGCCCGGGCAGGATGAGCCGGAGCCCAGGCAGCATGAGCTGGAGCCCGGGCAGGGCGGGCAGCACCACAGCCAACACCCTCCGTCCGCGGGGCCACCACGGCACCGCGCCGCCAGCCAGTGCTTCCACACGGCAACGCTTCCCCCCAGCCCTCCCTGCCCACACGAGCAGCCTCCCCCGGCCGCTCTCCCCTCCTCAGGGCCCGGCGAGCCCTCGGCGTGGCAGGGTCTCAGCTGACATTCCCGGGGCCGTGGGCACCGGTGAGGACCCCCCAGTGCCGGCAGCAGGAGGTGAAGTGACCACCCTGGCCGGGATGGCCCCACGCTCCCAGGGCTACCGGCAGCCCCACATCTGCTTCGTAAGCGTCCCCGGGGGCGAGGGGACGTTTAGGAGACAGATGCGCCCGCGCCGCCTCCGAGAGGGGCCCCCGCGGGCGTCAGCGCGGGCGCTCTTCCGACAGGACTCTGGAGAGCAGGCACTGGAAAGCTGCGTCCCCCGGCCCCCCGTCCTCACTCACTCGAGGCCCCCGGCTTCTCCTCCGCCCTGGGGGGGTCCGCGGGGTGCAGTTTGCACTTGGAGGGGGAATGGCGGACGGCGGAGCGGGATGGCCGGGCGAAGCAGGAGGTGAGGGACTGGGAGCTGCAGTCACACGCCGTGTCCTGCAAAAATAGACAGGGCACAGCGGGGTTAGAGGGGCCGGGCACCCCAACCCCCGCCACAGCGGGACGCCCCGGGGGACACCGTGCCTCGTTACCTCGCTGGCTAAGGCCGAGATGAGGTCGGGGTCCCGCAGGGCTGTGTCCTTACTGCCCTGCCCGGGGGACGAGGGCTTGGTGTCCTCGCAGCTGCTCTGCTTGAGGACCTTCTTGTTCAGGACGCGGGAGATGTTTTCAGCTGGGTGGTGGGTGACGGCGCTGGGGTACTCGGCTCTCTTGATGCCCTCCTCCCCAGCAACCTCCTTCTTCTCCTGGGGGGTGGTGGGGCTCTGCGCCCGCCCGCAGACATTCCTGAAGAACTCCTGCACGAGGCCGTACTTGGGTGCTTCGGGCTTGGCCCGGCTGCTCTCGGGGCAGCCCGGCTTCCAGATGGACTCGGTGCTGCCCGCGTGCTCCACCACGCTGAACAAGCTGGACAAGCCGTCATTGATGTTGCTGAGGACGGGGCTGTCGCGGGTGGTGGTGGAGCGGGCCCAGGCAGAGCCGTTCTGCTTGCCCTGGTGCAAGTTCCACAGGCTCCTGTCCTTGGAGGCATCCAGCTTGGAGGAAGACCTCCTCTGGAGCTTCGGAGAGCCGTATTTTGGGGAGCAGCACGGCCGCTCGATCCTGGAATGGACCTTATCCAGGGAGGAGGAGATCTGCTTGCTGCGCACGGACACGAGGGAGGAGCTGCGCGGGGACCAGCTCTTGCCGTGCACGCCGGCACCGCGCGGGAGGTCGGTCTGGAGGCCGATGCTCACCGTCTGGATGGTCTGTGTCCCCACGTGGGCCAGCCCCACCGTCTGGCTGGAGGTGCTTTTCACCTTCCTCTCGAGGGAGCTGGAGCGGATGGCCTGTCGCACGCAGTTGGTGATCTCCTTCATGTCGTCGCTCATGTTGCCCGAGATCTCCAGGTCGTGCAGCGCCGGCGGGAAGCGCGGCACCGGCGGCACCGCGCCCTCCCCCGCGCCCCCGTCCAGCAGCTCCCGCTGCTGCTTGGAGAAGTTGCACAGCCACTGGCTGTAGGTGCCCTCGGTGCTGGCCGACTCCTGCGGCTCCTTCGGCTTGGCCATGGTGAACAAGAACCCGGGTTCGATCATGATCTTGCCCTCCTTGTTGTGCACCAGAGGCGCCTCCAGCCGCCGCACCACCGGCGGGCTGTAGTAGATGCGGATCCCCGTCTTGTCCGGCGCCGTGTAGCTCCTTTGTATCTGTTTGTGGGCTGGGTCGTGCCCAGAGAGGCTGCTTGCCCGCGAGTAGTCCCAGGAGGAGACGCCCAGCTTCTCCTTGGCCAGGCTGTCGGGGGCAGGTTGGTCAATATTCACATATGTACAGTTGGAGGGAGGAACACTGGCACTGTCCCGGACCCCGTTGGGGAGCAGCTGGGTGGCTGAGGATGACTTTTTGCCCCGGGCATGGTCACCCAGCGCCGGCACAGTCTTTCCAGGGAGGTAGGGAGAACAGTCGAGCAAGCTTTCGAACTCTGACATGGAGGAAACCGACTTGGTCCTGTGGGAAGAGGATTGGGATCAAAAGGGGACAGGGCAGCAGGCTGGGGGACAGTTGAAGGCATGCTGCTCCCACCACATTGGGACCTTCTTGGGCACCCAGTCCTACTCCTCATGGGGAGCCCTTGGCCTCCAGGACTACCCTGGACCATGGCTACATCTCTCCCTGATTGTCAGGGATGTCAAGCCCAGGGGCCTTCTCCATGCCCTGGGAACCATGCAGGCACCAGCACACTCACCTTTTGAGGTTGGTTCCCTTGGCTTCTGTTTCAGAGATTGTCTCCTTGTCTGTGATTTTCTCATTGAGAGCCTAGGAGGGCACAGGACAAAGCTCCGGGGTCAGCCAGCACAGGACCAAAGCACAGAGACAGGCTGGAGCGTGGGCTGCATCCTGCTCCCCTCCAGCACCACCAGCCTCCCACACACTCCCAGGCCCAGCATCCCATTCCCAGGGTTGCATGGGGCTCACTACATCCACACTGCTTTTAAATCAGCTTTTTATAACCCCATGGAAGCCCTTGGGGTTCAGCTATGCCCTCCACCCTCTCATTCTCTCCAATTCCCAGCGCTCCCACTTGCAACATCATTTTCTGTTTAAGAGGGTGTTAATTGGGGTAAGCACAACCTCCTACCTAACCCTTAGCACAGACCTGAGCCCAAGGAGCACCCTGAGAGCCCTCCACCTTCTCTCACCCACCTCTTTCCAGTTGCTGCCATGCTTCTCCATTTCCGAGTGCTTCAATGCCCATGGGTTGGATCCTTTCTGCAACTGGAGAATGTGACAGTCACTCAACAGTTGCCATATGTGCCCCTCTGGACAAGTGGCAGAGGCTGGAGGACACATTTAGGATGGGGGACCTCATACCTGGTTGAGTTTGTTCTGCAGATCCTTCGCTTGCTGCTCTGCCTGCTGCTGCTCCTCCTTGAAGCGGGCCAGCAGCTCCACCTTCTCCTGGTTCCAGTTCTTCTCACTGATCTGCAGCTGCTTGGTGAGGTCCATGACGGCACTGTAGGACTCTGCCAAGAGATGCTGGTGCTCCTCGCGCTCCCTCTTCAGTGCCACCTTCCAGTCCGGCAGCGCGCGCTCTGCGATCCCTTTGCCTGCCTTGGACTCCAGCTGCAGGGACACATTGGTGGCTGTGGGGGACCCGTGGCTCCAGAGTGGTGCTGGACACCTCCAGCAGAGGGGCAAGGCTGTGGGCATCCTGCTTCCCAGTGCTGGTCCCATGCTGCCAGCTCGGGCAAGACACGTGTCCCCAGGGCTGTGTGCTGTGGGCACCATGGCCAGCCCTGGCTTGCAGCCACGTTGTGCCAGCTGGCCTGGCAGATGGTCACCCAGTGGGACACAGGCTAAATGTCCTGCCTGCCTGGCTGTGCTCTGCCCACACTCCTCCACGTGGGACCTGGCTCCTGAAGAGGGGCAGCATCACCTGCAGGGTTGGTAGAGCAGACCCCGAGGATGCTGCTGCCACTGGGGCTTTGCTCTCTTTTGAGGGGGAGTGGGGACTTGGGGACCACTGCTGAGCTCTGCCTGGAGAGATCCTGCCTGGAAAGCGCTGGCACCTGCTCTAGGGAGCAGAGCTGATGTACAGCCATGGGCCGCTGCCAACACTGTTTGATGGAGTGGAAACCCCTCATCACTGGGAGGGCAGGGCTGGGGGACCAACAGGACTGATTGTGCAGGCAGGAGCCCAGGCTGCCCTCCCTCCACCTCCTGCCCCCACCACAGCCATGCATTCCTTTTGCAGCATCCACAGGGATGCAGAGCCCCCACCTGCGCTGGAACTCTGGAGAGGAAAGGAGGGCTGTGAGGCCACTCTCAGATGCCTGTCCTGGGCAGGGATGCTGAGCCCCCATCCCATCCCACCCCCGCCATGCAAACCCAGCAGAGGAATAAAGAGCATCCTCTGCCGCTCCACAGTCAGATTTCCATGCCAGCCCCGTTGCTATAGAAACTCACCTTCCTGAGCGGCTGCTAATTAAGATTCCCACAGTGCCACCCTGCTCCCAGCCCTGCCCAACGGCCAGCGCTTGGCACAGGCAGCCCCCCAGCCCCCAGCCAGGCAAGGACGGGGCTCTGCCAGCCTGCGGGGTGCCCAGGGCTCCCACCTGGGCAATGTGGCACTTGAGCTCGGCACGCTCCATCTCCCAGGCAGCCTTGGCCTTGGTGAACTGCTGCTGCAGCTCGCTGGCCCCGCGCCGCTCCTCCCGCAGCTCCGTGCACAGCTCCTTCAGGGTCACCTTCATGTCTGCCAGAGTCTTGATGCACTCGTTGGGCTGCCGAGGGAGCAGGGGTGAGCACAGGGAGCTGGGACCCAGAGGGTACCCAAGGGGGTGGGACTCCAGGGTAGCTGCCCTCTCTGCACCCCAGCCCACTCCCAAGGCAGGGACCACACCCTGGGGAGATGTGTCTGCAGTGAGCATCCCCACCCAGCCATGCACACTGAGAGGAACCACCACCCCAGGTCATTTGGCAGCAGCTGTGTCAGCAAGAGCCCACAGCAAACACTCACTGGCACCAGCGGCTCCCCAAGGGCAAAGCAACATCACCCTCCAGAAATCCCCTTGGCCCTGCCCCAGCCCCTAGTGCCTGGGGCTCTGCAAGGTTTCCCCAAGGGCTAAGAGGAGCAGCTCCCAGGTCCCCAGGGTCCTGCTCCCCACACTCCCTCCCTGCACACTCATGCCCTCAGTGGTGGCCTCATCGCATCCCCATGGGAGCAGGATAAGGGAGCTCAGCCCCTGGGCTCCAGTCTGCACAGCAGGAACCTCACATATGGCACTGCAAGACCACAGCCACAGCGGGGGCTGATCCTGCCCCGATCCACCCCTGGGCTCGTGGGGACCCCACTCACTGTGTTGGGGGTCCAGGTGTCCCCAGCACACATCTTGTTGTCTGCCTGTTGCTGCGGGGCGAGCTCCTCCTCCTCCAGCAGCAGGTACAGCTCCTTCATGCTGTTCACCTGTGGGAGACACCACGGCTGGGGTGAGGAGGGGACCCACAGCCCACAGCCAGGGACGGGGGACACCCAAACAGCCCTGGGTGGCACATGTAGGCACAAGGGACAGCCCTGGGGATGCCCAACAGCGTGTTCCCCCCTCCAAGGCAGCTGAGGTGGGAGCCCCTCAGCCCACTGTACCTCCAAAAAGTCCTCGCCCTCGCTGTGCACCATCTTGCCCTGGCGCCAGCACTTGAGGAACCACTTGAGCTTCATAAAGAGCAGGAGGAAGCTCTGTCTGAACTGCTGGGACTCCTGCACCAGCAAATTCTTCTCCTGGCTCCAGAACTTCTGCTCCAGCCGCCTCTGCAGGTTCAGGCTCTGCAGCTCGAACTCCCGCCGCAGCAGCACTTTCTGGTGATCCTCTTTCAGCTGTGGAGAGATGTGTGGGCTCCAGGACCTGGTGGTGTCTCCACCCCACGGTCTGGGTTGAGCCCCACATCCCTATTCTGGGGAGCTGCAACGCCCTGGCAGTGTGCTGGGGACAGCAGAGCCATCGAGGCAGCACCACAGGGGAAGCTGTGCATGGCTGCACACCCATGTGCGAGAGGAGTGAGCTCAGCCTGTGTCCCTTGAAGGTGGGACATGCTGTGTGAGCTCCCAGGTGACACCCAGGTCCCCAGGTGGGACATTGGGCTGGGGCTGGAGGTGACACAGCCATGGGTGTGGGGACAGGCTGCTGCCTACTCACCTGGCAGATCTTCTGTGAGAAGTTGTCCATGTCGTCCTTCCTCAGCTGCCTTTCCTGCGAGAGCTGCTCCTGCAGCCCCCGCAGGCTCTCGTTGGCCTCTGACAGCACCAGCTGCAGCTCCTTCATCTGCAACAGCCCAGAGAGGCCACAGGGATGGTGGGCTGTGTCTGGCTGCACCTCCCCGTGTCCCTCCCCAGCGGGGCTCTGCGGCTTCGCTGGTCCCCAGCCCTCAGCCCTGTCCCCCAGCCCCGTCCCCAAGGGCGCTGGCCGAAGTGACGTGGCTCCCTGCCCGTGCCGTACCTCGGTGGCGTAGGAGTCGTTCTCCTCGGGCCGGCAGGTTCTGTAGCTCCGGGGATGCGCGGGGTCCGTGTCCTTGGCGTGGGGGATGCGGAAAGGGTCGGCGTCCCTAAAATCAGGCTGCTGCATGCGTGGGCAAGTTAATGAGAACAAACCAAAAGAGCGGGAAGAAAAAAAAGCCAGAAAACAAAACAATGGGTCTCCGAAACAGTAAAGAACTACAAGACGACAAAAAGGATGATGAGGAGAAGGAGCTTCATCACCATGGCGGGAGACAATGCGGAAACCAAAAGGAAACACAGGATGAGGAGACACGTGGCCTGGATTGTTTGGGGAAAGGGAAAGAAAGAGAGAAAGAGGGAAAAAATGTGCAAACACCAGTTACGGTGCCATGCAGTGACTGGGGGAGACTGGGACCCGGGACTGGTGGGACCACATGCAGAAAAATAGGACTCTGAACAAGGGAGTGTGCTCCAGAAAAGGGGTTGTGCCCACAGCCCCAACCACCACTGGCATCCCTGGTCCCCAGCATGAGCTGGGACCCCTGAGAGGAAGGTGACAGCAGGTTATGAGCTGCTCTCCACTGCTCCAAAGGTGCTCCTCATTGGATGCAGATTTGCCCTGAAGCCTTTGCTCTCCAAATTACCCTGCCTCACCCCTGGGGGCTGAGGCTTCCTGCAAGCGGGGTCCCCACAATTTGGGCTGCGTTCAGGAGCTACAGGCTGCTCTCCTCCCACCCAGCTCATCCCTAACACAAAAGAGCTTCCAAGCTGGAGATGTTGGGTTCAGCAGCCAAAACATCAGCCCCTGATAAGGAGGGATTGCACCTGAGAGCCCCTGGCCATGGGCGGGGCAGCCTGTGCTGGCATGACCAGCCTGTGCTGGGATGTGCCAGGATGCCCACTGCCTCCTGCCCTGGGCACACTCTGTTGGAGCAGAGTCCTACCTTGTCCCCGGTGCCACTGGCATGCAGTGAAGTGTTAGTCTGGATTTTGCTCTGGAGAGGCAGGAGGGAGGTTACACTGGGGATCAGGTTTTGCTCCATTAAAGCAGGAGGAAATGGGGCAGCGAATAAAGCAGCAGCTGCTGTGAGGGATGTGGGAAGAAGCTGTACCTGGAAGTCGGAGGAATGCTCCTTCTGCAACCCCTCTTTGGTGACGTCGTGGCTGCTGGGGCTGGAGAAGGGGAAAGAGTCCGTGTGCTCCTTGAGGCCGCCGGTGAGGTGGTCCACCTTCCTCACGAGGCAGCCCAGGTCCTGCTGGAGCACTCCCAGCCGCATGAGGAGCACGTTCATCAGCTTGGCGTCGCTGGGGCTCTCACCACCGCTGCCCACCGCCTCGCCCAGCAGCACCCCCGCGCACTCGTTGTCCAAGCAAGCCTTCAGCCCGGAGGTGAAGCCGTTGGCATCCGAAATTAAGATGTCGATCGCTTTGCTGACGAGCGTCGCCTGGTCCCTGATGCCCAGCAGCATCTCCAGGTCCTTGGGCTTGAGCACCTTGGCGGGGCCGTCGAGCACCTTCCCACTGCCAGGCACCCTGTCCTGCCCGTCGGCCTCGCTGCCGCCCGTGCCGTCCCTCCAGCCGGCGGTGGGGATGCACTGTGCCGAGTCTCCGGCCTCGGCGTCGGTCTCCAGCATGGGCCGGGTGGTCTGGCAGGAGGCCAGGTCGCAGCGCTGGAGGTTGGAGAGCAGCACACGGTTCTCGTACTGCAGCTTCTTCACCTTCCCGCTCAGCTCGCTGATCTGCACCTTGGCCGTGGCCAGCTCCTCCTGCGAGGGCTCGCTGACCACCGAGCAGCTGTCCTCCGACAGCGTCACGTCCAGCTCGTGCTCCGACTTGTACTTGCTCAGCTCGTTCAGGAGGAGCTTGTTCTGGTCCTCCAGCTCCAGCAGCGAGCGCCTCAGCAGCTCAGCCTCCTCCTCCACGAACTGCAGGTGCCGGCGCAGCTCCGCCACCGTGTCCCCTCCGTCCCCGCAGCTCGAGACGCCCACCAGGAACCGCGCGTCCTGCCCCGGCAGCTCTCTGTCCCCCTGGCCCTTCATGTCGTCCATCTCCGCCCGCAGCCCGCGGTTCTCCACCTCCAGCTCCACTATCCTCCGGCTGAGGATGTTGGCTTCCTCCTCCACCAGCTTGAGGTGCACCTTCAGCTCGGCCTCGCGGGAATGGGGAGAGTCGGCCAGCTCCTCCACGGAGAGGGAGCTGTCGAGGTCCCCGTACAGGGACCGGTACTTCAGCAGCTCCTCCTTCATCCCGTCGTTCTCCTTGGCCAGCTTGGTCAGCTTCTTGCACATCAGGGCCGACTCCTCCTTGGCAAAATGCAGCTGGCACTTCAGGTCTGCGCTGTCCTCCTGGGGACACAGAGGGTGTGGGTGTTAGAAAGGTGCTCATAGGGGCCATGGTGGCTCTGAGAGAGCCCTGGGGACATGCTACACTCCCACCCCAGTCATCCCAGGGAAGCTGCAGCCACTCATGAAGGGGAAAAAGCTTTGAGATCTATTCTGGAGACATTCAGGGACAACACAGAGCCTGGGAGAGGAGACCCACGGCTCTGGCCCCAGGAAGGACATCAAGCCACCAGCAGGGATGTGCAGACCAAGCCCAGACCAATCAACCACAGGGCAGAGAGGGACAGAAAGCTATCAAGACTCCACAGAGCAAAATAAAAGTCACCAAGGTTTCCTCCCAAAAGCTGGCAAGCACTGAAACAACTGGCACTGCTGCCACTGCACTGCACCCTCACCGGGGCTCTGCTCCTCCCACTCAGCCCTAAACACTCCTTCACAGAGCAGAGAAGTAGCAGTTTCAGCTGGAAACCTCCCGAAATCCAGCCCTTGGTCTCGCTGCCACCACTTTGCCAGGGGACTGAAAACCCAAGCAAAGTCTCGGCATCAGCTCTCAAGTCCCTTCCCAAGGCCCTCTGCATCTCAGCACTGTTTCTCCGTGTGGTTTGTTTTTTTTTTTTTTATTTAGCAGTTAGGACCTTGGCTATTTGCCCAGAGAGACTGTTTCTCTGCTCTGGGAAGCTTTTTGGATGGAGGACCAGGATTTCCTGACGTCCAGCTCGCAGCTTCCCGTGCCGTGGGGTCACTTGAGTGCTCTGAGCTCTGGTGTGGTGGCTGCCAGGAGGGGACCTGCCTGGCCGTGACCCTCACCCTGCTGCACCCGCTGGAGCTGGGGGGGTGACGGAGGTGGCCAAGCCCTTTGGCCAGGTGGCTGCTGGCCCTGGCAGCCCTTTTCATAGCTGCACTCATCTCCTTTCCCCTTTTCTTGGCTAGAAGAAACAATCTGTCCCCATTTTTGGATGTTCCAGACCCCAGCTCTCCCAGCCACGCCCACCCTCACACCCCTGAACCCTGCAGCGGGTATTTACCCTGCAAACTTCCTGGACTGCTCATAACAAGGGTGATGGGAAGGGGAGGATCCCATGAGTTTGGGGTGACATTTTATTCCCCAAATGTCCTGCCGTGACCCCAGGAACCCCCCTACTGCTGTTCTGTGCTCGTGCACAGAGACATGGCCTCGTTAAGGCGCATTAAACTGCGTCCCCCTAATTAGCTGTGGAGATTAGGGGAGGGCTGGCGGGCAGCTCTCCCCGCCAGGGCAGACATGACCTCAGTTCCTGTTTTTCCAGGGGAAAAAAAAAGCAGCAGCCCGGCGTGTCCCTCTAGCCCTTGGCATAGCCAGAGGGACACACACAGCCCCAGGACCCCCTCGAGTGTCCCTGGGGTCTGGGCAGACCTCGGTGTTGAGTCTGTCCCCCACAGCTCCATTTTTGGTGAGTGCTGATGCTCACCCAGCTCGGCCCAGGCAGGAAAGGGGCCCAGGAAGCCACTGATGAGTCACAAGCATCTGTGCCCGCAGGGCCACCAGCCCTGCCACTGGAGAGGGAGCGGATGGAGGGGCCACATCCAGGGGAATTTGCACCCAGGGAAGCCCAGGATGGGCTCCTTCCTGGAGCATTAGTCCCATCACAGAGCTGGGGCTGCATCCAGCCCTGCATCCCTAAGCTGAGGGGTCTCAGCTCCATAGGGGTGTGGGAAGCAGAAGGGGTTTTACTGCTGCCAAAAGCTGGGGGTTGTTTCCTGCCCCAGGAGGAGACAGAGGAGGGGCTTCAGCCTTGGGAAAGGGGTGATGGAGGGGCCCCCTCAGCTCAGGGCAGAGCCAGCTGTAGGTGCAAAGCCACAGTCTGCTCTCTGGGGAAGTGGGGGAAGGACGCTGGGCTGGCCGGAAAAGGGATCTCAAGGATGGAGTTAAAGGGAAATAACAAATAAAAGACTGAAGGGGAAAGTCTTTGAGGGCCTGGGGACCCCTGTCCTGCAGCTGCACAGAGTGGGCTGTGCCAGCAAGGACACAGGTCACCCAGAACCCTTAGGGTGCTCGGGGTCCCTGCCATGAGACGCTCTCAGTCAGGAGTAGCTTTACAGCATCTCCAGCTTTGGGGGAACAGGTCTGCTCCCCAAAATAAACCTTTCATGTCTTTTTGCCTTTGAAAGAGGATTTTTCCTCTTGCCTTTCTATCCCAGCAACAGCAGCTCTGCCTCTCCGAGCCCTGGTAACAGCATTAGCGAGTCACAGTAGCTCAGCCCAACAGCAAGTGACAGCTGAAATCCTGCTGCCACCAGCAAATCCCCCATCCCCTTCTCTGCCCCGGCAGCCTGCGAGGGGCAGGGACAGCGTGTGGCCTCCAGCCACCCCCCGTGGGGACCCTCTGCTCCCCCAGACCCCTCAAGGTTCCCGGGCCACTCTCAAGCACAGCTGCTGACAGGCAGGAGGGACCCAGGCTGCAACAGCCACAACCCAAGGGCACAAGCAGCTTTGAAACGTAAAAGCCAAAGTCCTTCAGCTCCTTACACAGGGAAAGGGTTAAAGCCACTGCCTGGCCACTGCTGCTCCATTGATAAATGAGACAAGGGAGCGGCTGAGGACAAAGAGGATGGCCCAGCACATCAATCCCTCCCTTATGCAGAGGCTTTGAGAGGCAGGAAAGCTCTGCAAAGCCCTGTAAGGAGGGGATGGCACTGCCATGCCCAGATTTACTCCTGGGCTCAGCGTATTCTGCAGCTGGCACCATGACCCGGGTGTTGGTGGGTCACTGTGGTGTGTCCTAGATGCACTGGCACTGATACCTGCACTGATGGCTTCTTCTCCGTCTTCCCAAGGGAGCGAGATCCCCGCTTCTTCAGGGAATTCTGCAGAGAGCAGAGCGAGCTGTTACCCATGGCAATCACACAGCACCCCAGTGCAGACAGATGGACAGACCCAGCATGGATGGACATCCACACCAACTTTTCCAGCTGCTTGTGAACCCCAGGAAAACACCCGAGCCCCCGGTGGGCTGAGGGAGGCCCTTTGCGTGGAGGGAGCTGGACTGGCAAGCATCACATCATGAGGTTTGGCCAGAAATTTCCCCTGCAGGCAAGCGAGCAGTGGAGAGCAGGAATGAGCAGGAAATGAGCCATGGAGAGTGGAGAGGCTGAGTCAGGGCTGTCAGGGCTGGATGGAGCAGGGAATCCAACCCCAGGCCAAGGGACAGCTCTCAGGGCATTCCAGTGTGAGAGCAGCAGTTGATGACGTTCTCCATCGCCTTTTCCCCAAGCAAGGGACATGTCCTGGTCACTCAGCTCTAGGGAGAGCTCCTCAGCAGGACAATGCTGACTCTGCTCTCAGGGTGTCTGGGGACACAAGGGACAATGTCCAGGCTAGTGAGGACAGCTGGGAGATGGGGAAGGCAGACAGAGCAATAAGGGAGATCAAAAGTGTGAGAAAAAAGCGGGTGCCTAGAGCACTCTGGGGAGGGGAGCTGGGGGAAAACCTTCAAGAACATCCCCACAGCCCCCATGAGCACGATCCAAGCAGCTGCCCTGGACCTATTTCCAAGCTGGTGCTGAGGCCCAACGGCCAAAGAAAGCAGCTGTGAAATGTAAGCTGCTGCCTGTGCCAAGGTGCCGGGCTCCAGGCTTTCCTATTAAGGCCACGACCATCACTAGAGCTGCTGGAGCTGCAGAACCTCTCCCAGGGGATGGCTGTGCCACGTCGACATCCCTCACCCCCACCGCGCTTGGGACTGGGGCTGGCACAGGACATCACCAGCCTCAAACAGCCTCAAGCACCCCGGGCACAGCACCCTGGGTCAGCTGTCATCGCTGTGCCTTGGGAGCACCCCTGGGGGTGGCTGTACCTCAGGGTCTGGTCCCAGCGTAGTTCCATGTGGCAGGTTTGGCGTGGGGTACCCGGATTGGTCCTACTTTTTTCCTGCCCCCCAGGAGATACCATGGAGGGGTAAAGCAGAGAGGAAAATGCCTGTGGCTTTGAGGATGATCCCCAGACAATTATCCAATTATGGGAGAAACCTCTTGGAAGGGAGAAACAATCAGCCCTGATGGGTGAGCCCAGCCCTGTGCAGCCTCTTGGCTCTTAGCTCTGCCGGGCTCTGTGCCCTCCAGCAGCAGGCAGGAGGTGGAGGAGGGCTGTTAGCTCACTTTGTCTAATGTTTGCCTAATTAGCACTCTGCAATCAGTGAGTAACCCCAACGCCCTTGCTAGCCTGGGGACAATCCATCCCGAGCTTGGGGACCATCTCTGAGCTTGTACCAGCCGGCAGCGTCCCCTCTGGGCTCAGGCGGCTGCAGAGAGGGGCTGTATCCTGTCCTGTCCCACGCTCTTCAGCCAGGGCAGAGCAGCAGCTGCCTCTCCGAGCACCCCGCACACTGACCACGCAACCATTTTCTCTGCCTGTTTTCCAGGCGCGGGAGTGCTCCCTCCCAGCTCCCACTGCTGCCATTTGTTATTCAGCCCGCGCTCCCGGCTGCAGGGAAACCCATTTCATGGCTGTCAGTGGAGCCTGCGCAGCCCAGGGACGAGACACCCCGCGTGGGGGACACTGCTCCGTGTCACCGGCGGGAGAACGGCTGAGATGGGATGAGTGTGACCACGGCTGGGTCCTGCAGCTCCTTCCCAGGAGCTGGTCCCGGCATCAGACGGAGCTGGCCCCAGGGATCCCAAGCTGGCCCCAGGGATCCCAAGCCGTGCGCAGGAAGCACGGTGGGGGAAGTGAGAGCCTTCCCTTCCCTGTGCCTCCTCCCCCACACTGCCCTGATGGCTCAGCCAGCGGTGCTTCCCGGGGCTCCCCGGGGACCAAAGGCATCCCGGGCAGTAGGGAAGTGGGTTACAAGTGCTGCAATGGATCACAAGTCCATGCTGTCACCAGGATGCCTTTCCTATCACCAAGGATAACATCCTGCCAGGAGCTGGTCCCAAATGCGGCACAGAGCGCCCTGGACCTGTGCATACGGGTACATGTGTGGCTGCCCAGGACACAGAGGGGATTGTGCACCCACCCAGCTCTGCATCACCACCAGGACACCTTCAGGACACTGCTGGGACACCACTGGGACACCACTGGGACATGGCTGCCATGCAGCCCCACGGCTGAGCCCAGTTTGAACCAGCAGCGTGTGGTCAGGATACATCCAGCACCGGGCACTGTGCCAGGGACACACAGACCCCACACATCACGCTGGGCTTTGCCCAGTGGGAGTTGGGCACGGCTCAGGTGGCCAGGCTGAGCAAGTCACTGAGGACATATAAAGCATCTCTAGCACAGGGGGGAGTCCTGCAGCCCCCCCAGACGGGGCAGAGCCAGCCTGTGCCCGCAGGCTGGGATGAATCGTGCCGAGGGCAGGCACTGCTCAAGTTTCACAAGCATCTGCAGCACGGTTTGGGTTTCAGTGACTCAAGCAGGGTTGGGGGATCCCATGATTCACGGTCAGGACACCTGCTATGAGCAGAGCCTTGGGGACTCCTCCCGGGGCCCCCTCCCGTGTCCCCCTCACCTCTCGGAGCTTGTCCATCTCGTTCTGCACCACCTGCTTGGCCAGCTCGGTCTCGATGAGCCGCTGGCGCAGGTCCTCGTTCTCCTCCTCCAGCCTGATCCTCTTCTTCTCCACCACCTCCAGCTCATTGTGGAGCCGCACAGAGACGTCCTTGGCCACCTGGGGACACGACAGGGGTCTCATCAGACTGCCACACTGTGCAGGGGGCTGGCACTGCAGCTCCTGGGCACCTACAATACTCATACAGAGAACCTCAGGCTGTTACTGAGATCCTCTGGAGCAGACACTGGTGGGTGACACCCTGACTCCTGTGTGTGTCCCCTTGATCCCGTGCTGACTGCTGTTCCCCCTTCACCAGCTGCAAGGCTGCCTCATGCCCCCATCCCCTGGCCAACCCGCCTTCTCCATCTCTAACTCAATGCTGTTGTTGCCTTTTTCTACCTTTTTCCCACACCATGAGGCTGGAAAAGTCCCCAGACGGTTGGAAAATCTGTTGGGAAGCATCAGAACAGGCAGCCTCTCACTGTGGGCAGCAGCTGTGCTGGTCAGGAGAAAGGCGAGCTGCTGCATCACATTTCAGAAAAACCAGCAGCTGCCCCGAGATGAAGGGTGCCTACATCGACCTCAGAGCTTCCCCTCTTCTCCAGATCCCTGCAAGGGAGCAGCCCCTGGCATAAAGGGAGCTTAGTGGCACAAAACATTCACTCTTGCATCCATAGGAAGGGAAAAATTGTCCCCAGTACTTGTGTTCCCCTGCACAGCCCAGGACACCAGCGCTGAGGAGGCAGCAGCAAGCCCCTCTGTAGGGCTGGGGGGGCTCAGGCCACGGGGTCAGGCTCCTGTTCCCCCAAGGATGGGCTGTGCTTTCTTTCCCATAAAGGGAGAAGCTGGAGGAGGCGTTTTTGGCAGCAGCAGCCCAAGCTGGGGGCTGATGGGAGGTTTGGGGAGCGGATCAGGGCCCCAGCAGGGATGGGCAGCACAAGGCGGGTTCACAGCCCTACACTTGTGGCATGTCTTGGCACCAGGACCGGCTGTTTTCTGCTCAAAAAACAAAGTTAGTCCTCGAGCTGCTGCCCATCCATGCAGAGCTGTCTCTGACTGGCACCGCACCCCCCTCCTGGCAGCAGCTGTGTCAGCAAGAGCCCACAGCAAACACTCACTGGCACCAGCGGCTCCCCAAGGGCAAAGCAACATCACCCTCCAGAAATCCCCTTGGCCCTGCCCCACCCTGGAGTGCTGTGATTCCTGGAGCTCTGCAAGGTTTCCCCAAGGGCTGAGAGGAGCAGCTCCCAGGTCCCCAGCGTCCTGGTCCCCACACTCCCTGCACACTCATGCCCTCAGTGGTGGCCCCATCGCATCCCCATGGGAGCAGGATAAGGGAGCTCCAGTCTGTACAGGATGAACCTCACATATGGCACTGAGACCCCCATCCTTGGGCCATGCTGGCCATCTCCACCCCAAGATGTCCTCAGGCCTGGGGTCTGAGTGCAGTCAAAGCACTGCTCCCACTTCCCACGTCACCACTGCTAGTGGGGAATTGTGATATCCCCATCAACGGCCCTGCAGCCAGCACAGCCCCACGGAGCTCCCCACACCGCGACATCCCCTGCCACCCCTACGGCCACAACTCATCAAGAACCACTCTGGGGGCCCTGCCTGGGCGGGGATGTCCCCTGCCAGGCTCACCTTGACGTCCTGCTCGAGGCTGTGGATGAGCTCTCCGTCCACCTGGCCGGTCTGTGCCACGCGCAGGCTGCGGCGCTCGGCCTTGCGCAGCCGGTACTGCAGGATGCGGCACGTCTTGCTGGCCTGGTCCAGCTGCTGCCGGAGCTCCTGCAGCTGGTACACGTCCTCCTCCATGTAGACATCCCTCATCTCCAGCATCTCGGCGCGCAGCTCCTCGATCTCATCCTGTGGGGAGATGTGTGTTAAGGGGGGCAGACCTGTGGGACATCTCGCCGCTGTGGCTCCCCTGCCCTCCTCCACCCCATAAGCCGTTTTCACAGACCTTCAACTCCTTGGGTCAAGCCCAACTCTGGCAGGAAAAGGGCTCAGAGCCAGCTGGGCACCATCATCCACAGGCGAGCCAGACACCCGTTGGGGGGGTGAACAGTCAACATGGGTGCCTGAGAGTATTTGTGGTAAAAGAAAGAGGAAGGTGGGGGAGGGAGAGGAGCTGCAGGAACAGCTCAGGCAGCAGCCACGGGGAGAAAAATTAGGTTATCTTTGGAAAAGATGTGTCAGGGAGGCAAGGGAGGGAAGGAGAAGACAGCAGGCGAGGACAGGGGCGGCAACCCAGGGACATGAACAAGACGCCACCAGCACGGGGGACCAGAGTTTGCCCCTTGTTTTGCCACCAAGCAGCAGTCACTGGCCTGGGTGCCCACTTCCACCCCTTCCCAGTCCCATCACCTCTCCCAGTGATGAACCTCTCCCAGCCCAGCACAGCCTCTGGCACAAAGCCTTTGCATCACTGTCACAGCAGGGCCAGGGGTTGCTGGCACCAGTGCCAACCCAAAGAGTCCTCCAGGGCTGCGGCACACAACTGCTGTGGAATCCCCAGTGCCAACCCCCCACCCAGCACAGGGCTGTGGCCACTGGGAATGCTCAAGGACTGTCCCCTGTGGATCCACACAGGCTGCACTGCCCAAAGCTCCTTTCATGTAGCCATGAACAGAGATTCAACCCAAATCCTCCAAGCAAACGCTCCAGCCATCACACAGGTTGTTCTCCTCCTCGACAAGACCTGGTGGACACAGCACGCCCCTGGGAAGGGATCAAGGACCTGCATCCCTGCCAAAAGCCCCGCCACTAAACACCACCCATCGCTGCCAAACACAACTGCCACTTGAGAAGCGAGGGGCTCACGCCACCGCCCTGCACCGCGGCATGGCCAGGGGAGGGACGCAAGGATCCAGCACAGGCAGTGGGATAGCTCAGCCCTGATTCACCCTGGGCAGAAGGGGGACAGGACCCCTCTGCTCCCCACACTGCCCATGACAGCGTCCTAGGGCCCGAGACCGCAGCTCTGGGCCGGCTCTGCCAGGCACTGGCAGCGCGGCTGCCGCGCTCGCCCGGCCCAGACAAAGCCCCAGCTGCAAGAACTCCCCAAAAGGCAAAGCCAAGCCCGGGGAGGGGGGTGGCAGCTGCAGGGACAAGTCACAGTCACTCACTGTTGGCTTTAAACACTTTGTGACAAAGAAGGAACGTCAATTAGACAATCCTGGATTATCTCCTGGCCCGGGCTGGCAGAGCCCGCTGGCACCATGGCCACCAGTGTCCGGCCACCCTCCACTGCTCTGCCTCTTGCTGGGGGGTCTTGAGAACAACAGCAGGGCAGAAACAGCCCCGAGGTTCCGAGATGGACAGCCAGCCAGACTGTTCCAGGGACTGCCAGAGACTGTCCTGTGAAAGGACATCACTGCAGGCACGTTTTGGAAACCCCCCCAGACACATGAAATCCCCCCGGCTTTCAGGTGTGAAATCCCCCAGGGATGAACCACATGTGCTGGCAGACAGCCCAGTGATGGCTGTGACACACCCCGGGGTGACAAACTCGATGGGAACCCACCCCCATGGCAGTGCCACAGCCCTGGGGACACCAGCAAAACCCCCATGAGCCAAACCAGCCCAGGGAGCTGCTTTATGGCATCTATTCTTTGGGAGCTTTAACAGGACAAAAAGCATTATGGATTGCAGGTCAGCAGGCGCAGTGCAACGGGTACTGGAAAACACCCTCTCACCACCAAAGTCGGGAGAATCGTGGCTTGAATACAATTCCAATCCCACTCCAGCACTGACCGTTCCCGCTCCCGTTTGCTATGCGGCTTCCCCAGGCAGCAGCTGAGCAGGGCAGGGAGCAGGGACCTTGGAAAAAGCCCAACCAAACCTTGCATTTGCTTGGAAGGAAGCCTGGGCTTGCCCTGCTAAGAGCCCCCACTTGTTTATGCCTCGGGTTGTAGCAACCATTATTTTAGGGGGAGGCCGTGTCCAGCGTGACCCACGGCCTGGGCAAAGCCTGCAGGCACAGCCCTGAGCTGCTCCTTCACTGGCTGCTTCCCTGTGGAGTGGGGCTGGGCGATCTTGAAGCAGGGCTGGCACTGGGGGGGCTGGGAGAGCGGTGCCTCCCTTCACTCCAGCTGCAGGAATTCACCCGCATCCTACAATGCCAATAAACCCTTGGAGTGGCCACAGCCCAGCAGCCCCAGCTTGCCCCAAGGAAGGAAGCCACGCCACTAAGCCATAGTAAAGGGATTAGGATTGGAGAGTGGAAAAATGCCAGCTAACTGGAGGAGACCTTAGGGCAGAGCTGGCCTCCTTCATGGCCAGGCCATGGCAAAAGAGCAGCCCTGTGGGGTCTGGAGGCAGCACGTGGGGTGCACAGGGGTCTCCTTGTGGCTTTGGGAGTCTGCAACAGCCACTGAGCCTCACCCTGTGCATCTGCACATTTTCTGGAGTTGATGCCCAGCTCAGCAAAAAATCCATTTGGATTAAGGTGAGAGCAGAGCCAGGGGAAGGGAGGAACCCCACAGAAACACCACAGATTCAGGGGGTGGCATTGTGAGCATGGTGCACCATAAGCAATGGAGTGATGGAGATGAGGTGGGCAACACTGAGGAGGAGATAAATGACTTCTCTCCAACACGACTGCTGTGCTCGGCCACTTGTCCCATAAACAACAGGGTGCCCACCCTTGTGTGCAGTCACAGCCTCCAAACACTCCTGGGGTGCTCACGCCCTCCATCCTCCAGGATTACCCACTGCTGCATCCTGCTCGTCCTGTCTCTGCAGCAGCCAAGATTTCATGGTGTTTTTACACTGGAAATCACCTGTCTTGGAAAAGACACTGGGAATCTGCAGTCCAGGGAGACTCATTTGAATGCCCAAGGGACTGTGTGCAGAAGCAAACAGCCCATTTTGTGCCTGCAGGAACCACGTTACCCTCGATGGAGGAGCCCAAGAGACAACCTTCCTTCAACCTCCTCCGCACAAACCTCAGAGACAATCGTCTCTCCCCAGGGAGATTATTAAGGAAACTAAGAAGTGAAAAGGTGGGATGCAAACTGCCTGGTTCCAGTTCAGGAAAAAGGAACCGTGCATTTTCAGAGCAGGAGGAGGTAACAGCTGTGTCCACACATCCACTTGCAGGACACCAGCTCTTCCTGGAAGGGCGAGACCTGGAAAGAGCTGAGCTTTAGGGTGATGGGCCCCGAGCAGCGGCAGGGCGGGAGGGGGGCCAGTGGGGACAGCAGAGCACACCCCAAAATGCAGAGCAGACCCATCAAAGGTTGGAGAAGAAGAGTTAAACCTTTGGATCTCCTGCCCAAGGGGAGTTACACGCTGGCTGCAGTGAGTGCAAGAATGCAGTGAGCTCAGAGCAGAGCAGGGGACTGTGCAACCCCGGCAGCTCCTCAGCAGGACCCGCTATCTCTGGGAAGCAGAAAGCAGCCAGGGATACAAAACAGGATCATGCAAATGCTGCCATGGCTGCCTCTGAAGCCGCTGCCAGCACACACACCCTCACTTTGGCAGGCCCAGGCTCTGGGGCACAGCCAAGCAGCAACCGCCTGCCTGTGGGGGACGGGCAGCGCTTTGGGGGGCACAGCCCTGCCTGCACCCCCCAGCAGCACCCCTAAACCTCAGCGTGGGATGTAGAGGAGGAGAAAGGCTGGAAGCTGCCTGGATGTTTTGCAGTGATGCCTTTGTGCAAATCCCAGGGTCCTGCTGGCAGCGGCTGCGCCCGCGGCTCCCTCGTGCAAAGACAGGGATTACCGTGCAGGAGCAACAAGCACTGGCTTCCTCCGAGATTACAGGACAAAAGCAGCAGCTTTCAATTAACTCTGAGCGCCCGTCAGGCAGGAGAGGGAATTATGCTAGAATTTGCTAGGGGGAAAATAAAATCAGAGGGGATTTTTAAAAGAAACTGCCGCGGGTGCTCAGGCATGTCCCCTTCCAGCCCGGGGATCCCAGCAAATGCAGCTCAGCCCGAGCCCATGCCGGGGTGCAGCAGGTGGAATGATGGGCAAGGCACACCCATATCACACACAACGGTTTTTTTAGGTGCATTAGCAGCAGCTCTAGCCCAGCTCTGACAGCAAACACCAGCCATCCTTCCCTCCATGTCACGCTGGATGGAGCTCAGTGCAGCAGCCTGCGCACTGATCCCTGCCCCTGGCCAGCACAGCAGCTCCCGCACAGCACTGGGAGTGAGGCAAAAATCAACATTTCTCGGCTTTACACCTGCCCCCATAAATTCACAGGCAAACAGCTGGGGGCTCTCTGCAGCCCAACCCATGTCGTGCACCATCCAAAAAGGCAAGAGGCTGCAAAGACCCTTCCATGGCAAAGTCGTGTGCCCTGGCTCTGCAGGTGGTTACTGGGATTGCTGGGAATTGTCCCTGTCCCTGTGGCTGGGCAGAATCTGAACAGCAGCAGAGCAGGGACTCAGTGCCAACCAGGCTGCCCAGGCATAGCCCCCAGTGCCCCTTTGGGATGCTCTCAGAGAGCCCTCGCTGTTGGTATGTGCTGGTCCCTGACTGCCTTGGGGAAAACAAGGCACCCACCCACTCCGCATGTTTCTCCCAGAGCTGGGAAATGCACGCAAACCCCGAGGGACGTGGGATGACTCAGGGCAGGGAGCAGGAGGGGGACAGGCAGCAGGAAGGCGCAGGCAGGGCTGCGCTCCCAGCATTATATGGCTCTTGCCTAAGCCCCTTCCCGCAGAGAGGAGAGGAAAGGGTTTGCAGGCATCCCCTCCCCTCGCTCCAAACCCTGTCCATGCCCACTCTTTGTCTGCCTGTCCCTCTGCAGCTGCTGCCGTATCACATCTCACATTTTCCAGCCCGCTGAGCAGGGCTGGGAGCTGCTCTCCAGCGCACGGCTCAGCGACAGCGAGACGGGGCAAGGACACCCAAGACACCTCCTCCCTCACCAGGCTGCCAACCTGCACGTGAGGAACAGCCCCTTTTTGGGAAAACACTTGCAATAACCCATTTAGGGAGGGTTACAGCAGGTGCACCACCCTGAGAGCAGGGGCAAGAGGAGACCCCAGTCCGCCTGGTACTCCCAGGGCATGAGGAAGGAGGCAGAGCCTTGCACAGATCTGGGCTGCAAAGAGAAATGGGTGAAGTGTGTTTAAACACGTACATTTTATTATGGCAGCCGAGGAAAGATGGGACGTGAGCTGGCACTGCTGGAGCTCTGCTGGGAAGCTCCCAAACCCAGCGTGCAGCACACGGGCGTAGTAGCACCACACACGTCTGGCTCATGCCAGAACGTCACCAAAACCCTCCCACCCCCAAAAATCCTCATCTCGCTTTCAATACGCACTAGGTTTTAGCTGGCTCTGGTGAATACATTAAAAAAACACTCATTTGCAGCTACTTGAGTGAGTCCTAGGAAATAAGTCACCTTGGATAAGCCTGATTCATCCATACCCGAGGGGAAGGGAGCTGCGTGGCAAGGCAGGCAATGCCAATGCTTGGGTTAGGGCTTTATTTTTGCCTGAAGTCCTCAAATCTCTGACTTTTTAACACAGACAGCACAAGCCAGCACTCTGCTGCAGCCCAGCCCAGCCCAGTTTTCTGCTCCTTGCTGGAGAAACCAGGCAAACCTTCCAGCATTTTTTGGAGCACAAGGGGAGTGTGCTCTGGGCTTCTGCCTGGCTGGAGCCAGGGTACCACCCCAATCTCCTGCTTGAGCGCCAGGAGAAGCGAGCTCCAACACGGAAACAGGGATATAAGCAGGATGCACATGTCAGAGAGGAGACACACATGCTGGCAGAGAAGGGAGGGTGCCACCAGCATCCCCATGGTCAGTCTTGGTGCACACCTCCAGCAGCTCTCCACTTTCCCACTGCTCCTGGCCAGGGGATTTGAGCTGCCACTCCTCGTGGCAGGTAAAACACTCACACCCCACATGCCTGCAGCTTGCCAGCAAGGAGATCCTGTGGAAATGGAGGAAGCAATCGCTCTGTCCACAGGAATGGCAGTGCTCACACGCATGTTCTGGGAAGTGGAGGGGCCTCATCTGTATTTTTCCAACTCCCAGTAAATCAAAGCCCTTAAGCTGTTGCTGCTAATTCTGGCAGGAGTTAGGACACCAGCTGTGAACTGGGGCTTTGCTAATGGACAAAGGGCCTGATTGAGCATCTTAGAGCATGTCACCAATGCCCAGCTCCCACCTCGGGGCTGCAATCCTGACACATTTACAAACGTGGGCATCAGCAGATGAAACCCGGCCTGACTTCCAACCTGTGGCATCCAAAGAGCAGCCAGGGAGACCTGGTACCCATCCCTGACCCCTGCAGCAGGTGACTGCACAAGCATCTCACCCGCAGCTCCAGAGGGTTCAAAATGCCTGCAGCCCCTGGGACGTGGCACCTGGTGGGTGCTGGTGCCCCCCCTGCATCAGGCAGTGTGTGCCAAGTGCATCAGGCCAATGTGTGACCAGAGGCAGAATGGCTCTGTGCCCCTGTCCCCTCACAGCACGTCTGCCCTGGCTTCACCATGCACCCATGAACCAGGCAGCCTCTCTGCACGCCTGGAAAAAGGCCCCAGGGAGCACAGGAACCAGCGGGAAGAAGAGAGCTGGAAAATCTCTGGAGGGTCTGGCAGCATCAGCGGGCAGGGAGAGCAGCAGGGAGCAATCCTACCCTGTGCCAGGCTGGGCTGTGCCCAGCTGCACAAGGTCAGGTTATGCCATATTGTATCCCAGGATGCCAAACCAGGCTGAGCCAAACCGGGCCATGCTGAGCTGTGCCTTGCTAAGCTGTGCCAGCCCAGGCTGTGCTGAGCCTCGCCACGCTGAGCTAGGGCCATACTAGGCTTGGCCATGCTACACTCTTCTGTGCTGTGCCAGGGCAAGCTATGCCCAGCTGGGTAATGCCAGGCTGAGCTGTCCCATGTTGTGTCAGTGCCTGCCCTGTGCCAAGCCATGCCATGGTACGCTGAGCCAAGCAGTGCCCAGCCATGCCACACCACGCTGGACCATGCCCAGCTGGGCCACGCTGTGCCACAGACAGAGAGCTCTGCCCTATGGCCATGCCAGGCCCTACATCCAGTCATGCCACGCTGTGCCAAGACGAGCCAAGCCAGGCCCAGCCACAACATGCCAGGTCATCCCTGGTTGTGCCATACAAGTGATGCCATGTTTGGCTGAGCTGTGCCAAGCCCTGCACCCAGCCATGCTGTGCTGGGCTGCCCAACAGAGTCAGGCCAGGCTGTGCTTGATGATGCCATGCCAGGCTGAGACAGGGCACCCTGGGCTGAGACAAACGGCCATGCCCTGGGGTGTCCTGCACCACACTGTACCTAAGGATGCTGTGCCACACTGAGCTACACTTTGGGATGCTGTGCTGTGCCATGTCATGCCATTCCCAGGGATGCTGTGCCATGCCGAGCCATGCAGTGCCATGCCATTCCCAGGGATGCTGTGCCATGCCAAGCCATGCAGTGCCATGCCATGTCCAGGGATGCTGTGCCATGCTATTGCCCAGAGGTGCTGTGCCATGCTGGGCTCTGCACAGGGATGTCACACCATGCCATGCTACATCCAAGGATGCTGTGCCATGCTGAGCCGTGCCCTCAGATGCCCTGCAAAGCTCTAGGACGTTGAACCACGCTATGGACAGCGATGCTGACCCTGGCTGACCCGTGCCACGCTTTGCTACATTACTCCCCAGGAACACCACGCCACACCGAGCTGTGCCCGGGGACGTCCCGCCGTGCCCACCTTGAGATAGTCGTTCTCGGAGCGCAGGTCCTCCAGCTCGCGGAGCAGCCCGTCGGTGCCGGCGTCCAGCAGCTCCTCGGTGAGGTCGGAGAAGGCGAGCGAGGTGCTGAGCTGCAGGCGGCTGCTGGACACAGAGGCGACCGAAGGCTCCTCGGGCAGCGGCGACGCCTCCCCGGCCGAGGGCGGCGGCGGCGGGGCGCTGCCGGGGGACTCGCCATCGCTGCCGCTCAGCCCCAGCTCCAGCGAGAGCAGCTTCGCCTCCTCCGAGGCGCTGCAGTCCGACACCTCCGAGCTGCTGTCGGTCAGCCCGGAGCCCGGCCCGGGCGCCGGCACCGAGCCGGGCACCGACCCCGTTCTCCGCGCCCCGGGGGCCGCCGTGTCGGCT
>VXAY01004469.1:80498-125914 GCA_013399855.1 Oxyruncus cristatus
GCTGCGGCCCCGGCTCGGCCCCGGCTCCGCCCGCCGCCGCCGCCGGGCGGGGACGAGCGCGGGCGGCGAACAAAAGGCGGCGGAGGGAGTGAGGGGGAGAGCGGGGGGGGTTGGTGGTGGTTGGCCGTGCTGGCGGCAACAGCGACCCCTCCGCCCGCCCGGAGCCGCGCTGCGAGATCCCACCCTGCCACCGCCACGCTGGAGCCCCGGCACCCCGCGTGGATGGGGGGTCACCCGTGGATGGGGGCATCCCCGATGGATGCGGTGTACGCGACTGGGGCAAATGGACGGCGGCATCTCTTACGGGTGTGGGCACCTCTCATGGATGGGGCACCCGGGATGGATGGTGACATACGGGATGGATGGGGGCATCCCCCATGGATGGGGGCATCCCCGGGGTGAGGGGTCTCCCCCGGTATCTTCATCAGTGCGAGTCCTTAGGAGAGCCGTGTCGTGGCAGGTGCCCCCAGCGCGCCCCTGTGGGTCCCTGGAGCATCCCTGGATGCTGTCTGTCCCCTGCAGAGCAGGTCGCTGGTGTGCCGCAGAGTCACCCCGGGACAATCCTGGAGGTGGGGGTTCCTGGGACGCCCCTGAGAGTAAGGCTTCCCCAGGACAGGTCTGGGGAAGAAGGTCCCCAGGGTGTCCTCAGCAGAGCGAGTTCCCTGGGAGTGCCGGTAATTGCAGGTCCCCCTGGGGCAGTCTTGGAGCCGAGGGTCCCCAGGGTTCCCTGTGGGTGAGGGTCTCTGGGGCGCCTCGGTGGGTGGGGGTCCCCAGGGGAAGCACTGCAAGCGCAGGGCATCCTCGGAGATGGAAGTCCCCCCTGTACCCCGTGGGTGGGAGGTCCCTGGGGCCCCTCCTGGTGCCGATCCCCTGAGGCACCCCCATGGGTGGGGGTCCCCTGGGGCCCCCTGTCACGCTGCCCAGGGCCAGCTCAGCCGCCTTGTGAGCAGTCGGAGCGCACAGTGCCTCTCCAGGGGGAAGGCAGCAGCAGCGAGTGCCTCTTCCAGTCTGCTCCCACCCACCCGCCGCGTCTCTCGTACGTTACCAACCGGCCCCAAACCCTCTGCGAGCATCCGAAGGCCGAGTTTGAAAAATGCTCTCAGCTGTGTTTGTAAAATGCTCCTCTGTGCTTTCCCGCGCGGCAGCGCTGCCGTCCGTGGCCTCGCCATGGGAAGCGATGCTCTGCCGTGTCATACAGACCCCTGGGCCCCCTGGCTGTTCAGATTTGGGTTTTAATGCTGGGCAGCACAACCCCAAGGCAGTGGCTGCTTCCCTCCAGGGGCAAACCCAAGCTTGGCCGAGGGGCAGAGCCCACCCCACTTCTCGATCGAATTCTGCCCAAAATAAACACGTGTGGGGTTTATCAGGGCATTGCTCAACACCCCTCTCTGCTCAGCACACAGGCCCCTGCCCTTCCTGGGAACCTCCCCAAGCACCAGGCACCCTCTGGGGCACAGGGTGGGATTGCACCCCCTCTCTGCCTTAAACCATCCATGCATTCAGCACAGGAAAATAAAGATTGTACAACAAACCCAGGCTTTCCTTGCAGGGACCACTCCCTCCTGCTTGTGGCCCGGGCAAGGGCTGCAAATCAGGTGTGTGCCCCTGGCTACAGCTTGTTGAGCCCCTGCTGTGGCTCTGTGAATCCTGAGGTGGTGGCTCCAGCCTGTCAGCATCCAGTGAGCATGACAGGGGGACTGTGGATGGAATCCTCACAGGAAGAGGTGGGAGGCTCTGCGTCCCATCCCCATGCTGCAATACAGCCACTGCACTGGGGGAAGGTCCCTGGGCACTCCTGCCCTTTCCAGGATGAATCACAGCCACAGGTGCCATTTCCCAGGCTCTGGCACATTGCCTGAACCCACCCCTTGTGGGAAAGCAGGATAAGCAGTCACAGGTCCTGTCCGACAGCCTGGGGCCTGAGGGATGGATGGAGGGTGGCAGGACCTGCCTTTCTCTATGTGCTGCAGAGCAACCCGTGCCCAGAGCTAACGAAGGCTGCCCTCCCCACGGCGTCATTTCCAGAGCTGTGACTCAGTCCTGCTGCATGACTGCACATGCCCCCGAGCAGGACGTCGGGCCCTGACCAACAAGTGCTGCGCTCATTAATGAAGATCGTTAGTTTTCCTCTGAGCAGTGGCTAATTGCATAACACAAGGCACACCATGGGCTGCCCTCCTGGAGCCACACAGCTGCAGGGGAGCCAGGGAGGAGGGCAGCATGTCCCCAGCCCTGTTCTCTGGTACAGCCCCCAGGATGTCGTAAGGATGTGGCACATGACACACCCTCAAAATTGCTCAGGGTGAGCAAAGTAAAATTGCTTTCCTAGAGAGCAGACTTCCTCTGGGATGCCCATCTCCAGGATCTGGATGGTCTCATCACTCACTGCCTGCTTGCTGGAGCTGGAGACTCATCCCTGTGCTCCCGGCCTGGCTCTGGCTTGTCCATGGGAACTCAGATTTCTGCACCCAGTGGTGGATGTGAATCCCACCGCAGCAGGAGGTGCATCCAGCAGTACCTGTGCATCCCAACAGGGATATGGCATCTCCCCACCTGTGCGGCACAGCCAGCTGGCAACAGGCTTGGGAGGCAGGTGAGGGCTGAGCCAGCCCTGTTCTGGGACTGCTGCCCAGGGGCATGGCTCAAAGGCTGAAACAGGTTTGGGGTGGAAGTGGGAGGGATATCAACAGACCTCAAAACATCCCCTGGGGCTGGAGGCAATGCAGGCAGCCAGGTTTAGGGCTGAGCCAAGTCTACCCTGGGCCAGCCCTGGTCCTGCACTCCCCATCCCCTTGGCACCACCATGGAGATGTGCTGGAGGGGACAGAGCACTCCAGGGCCAGGGCTGTGCCAACTGATCTCATTGATGGTCTGTGGTAGTGCTTGGTCTTGAACTAGTTGTTCCCAGGAGAATTATTCAATAAATTTGAATTAAATGCGGGCAGGCAGCTTTCTGAAGCCTCTGAAAGAAAAGCAATGAGCTTAACCAGCCCCTTGGGCCCTCGGGAGGCCTGGCTGGCAGCCAGTTGGAGCCAGGATCTGGAGCATCCCTGAGCAGCTCAGAGGGAAAGGTCTGTTCACTGGAGCCTGTGCCACTGGAGATGGGGCTTGGGCTGAGCAGGATTCCCCCAGTCACTCAGCCCATCCTGGGGGGCACTGGGGCCCAGAAAGGGGACCAAGGAGAAGTGGCCAGAGGGAACATCACCCCGCTGCACTGCAAAGGTTCCTTGGAAGGTGCTGGCTCCTGGCACAGGGACACAAACCCTGCAGATCCCAGAGCCACCTGTCACCTCCAGAGCCCTGGAGTCAACGGCACAATGCTTGGTGTGGGCAAGGGCAGAAGCACTCCAGGGGGTTCAAGGGGACAGATGTGCATCCCAAGTGCAAAAGGCAGAGACCAGGTGAGTGCCAGGAATCAGCAGCAGGTCTTTGCACCTGAACACATTTCTGGGTCAGGCCCTGGGCTCTGCACACTCTCTGCTCCTTCTCTAGCCCTCAGTGGCAGTACTGGCTTCTCTCCAGCCCTCTGATGAGGCTGTCAGGTGCATTTTAGGATAAGATGCTAAAAACCTTGTAGCAAAGAGCAGTGAGCCCTGGAGAGTGGCAGGAGGCAGAGCCTGAGCCCTCTGTCTCCAGAGGTGCAGCAAGACCCAGTGAAAATGGCCCCAGTTTTGTTGAGCAAAGCTGAAAACCCCCTTAAACTGCTGATTCTACAATTTCTTAGGGACAAAAGATTTAGAAATGGTTGTCATGCTCAGCCAATGTTCAGCATCCCCCTTGTTCAAACAGCGTTTGCATCTGCTATCAAGTACTTCATATACACACACACACACTGAATGACAAATATTCCAACTGTGTTATTTTTAAACACCTACATGCATTGCTTACTGTCAGAGCCACGTTCCCCCTCCCCAGTGCTGCTTCCATCGATGGGAGTTTTGCTGCCAGGGAGGGTCCTGGATAGGGACACACAGCCACAGGCACAGCCAGAATCCCAGCAGAGGGGGACCGTGTGTGGCCTTCCATGCCACACTCACAGCTGCAGTGAGCTCACTTTGCTTTCCAGCTGTGGCACATCTGCTTGCAGAGCTGCTTGACATGATGTTGCATCAAGGACGGTCTGCGGCAACCATAGCAACGGGTCTGCCTTGGTTTTCCACCTTCCCAGGAAAAATGAAACTGATTTCTCCCAAATTTGCTGCTGCCTGAGAGATGGCAGCAAAAGCCTCTGGCCAGGCAGGAGAGAGAGGCTGATCTGCCCCTGGGAAGTTCCCCAGGTTGAGGCTCTGCTGTCCCCTGTCAGGTGAGGACTCTGGTGTTGGGCCCAGTGAGCAGCTCCAGAAGCTCCAGGCAATCCCACCTCCACCAGCCTGAGCCTGCAGAGAACCCCTGAGCACCATTCCAAACCCTGGCTGTGTCCTTCAGCAGGGTGGGAATCGCAGCCTTTCTGCCCCAATACAGCTTGGATCCCACAGGAGGGAGGAAGAAGAGCCAAGTACCCCAACACCTCTGGGCTCAGCAGCAACCTGTGAGCAAACAGCAGTGCCAACACAGCTTGTACAGCAGGGCATGATGGCACTGCCCACTGAAATGGCTACTGGGGTTTGGAGAGTATTCCCTGGGTCTGGGAACAGTCTCAGGGATTTAGGATGTCAGAGCAGCTGAGGGCACCCTGGGATCAGAGCAGCACCCAGTTTCCATGGCACAGCACAAGCACCTCACTGACCTGCAGTGAGGTATGAAAAAATGCAAAGAGGAACAAAACAATGCACATCCCTGGCTCCCCTTCCCTGGCTCTGAGGTGCACCCACTCCTGTGCCAGCTGGTGTCAGGGCTGCTGCAGCTGTGGCACCCAATGATCCAGCACCAGCTGAGCCTGGCCACGAGCCCCGCAGCCTCTCCCTGAGCCAGTCCCACCCCCCAGCACTTCGGGTTTTGCAGCTCACTCTCTCCTGCCATTACAGGTGCTACCCTTGGTTCCCCAACCTGCCCTCAGTGCAGTCCCAAAGTGCACAGAACCCCCCAGCCCCTGCTGCCCTCCCTTTAGAGCACAATCCAGGGGGGCTCTGGGCAGTTTTGCTGCAGCCCAGCGCTCCTGGGACCAGCTTTAGGGCGGAAGGGGAGGGGGCAGGTCTTGCTTTTGGGGTACAAGATCACCGCATTCCCCTTGCCCAGCTCTCCTCTCCCACATGCTGAGCGTTCAGGCTCTGCAAGGGCAACACTGCAGGGGTGTAACTCAGGTCCTGGGCCAGGGGCAGGAGCCCCCCCGCCTGGCTGTCCCCAGCACCAGTGACGGTGCCGTGCGGCAGGATGGGGGTGTTCGTGAGCTGAAATTTGCTCCAGAAACCCAGCACAGCACTCAACACCTCCCACCCGCGTTTACCCCGTGGGCACCAGGGACGTGTCGTTGTACTTCCAGCACCCCGGCAGGCAGCCCGGCTCTCCCGGCGTGGAGATCCTCCAACCAGGAATGGCCACGGGAATTTAGGGCAGCAGAGTGGCCCTCTGGGCTGCTGAGGGCATCTCCCAGGCTGCCAAATCCCCCAGCTTGGCCTCTCAAGGGCTGCTCTATTTGGGACAGAGGCATCACCACGGCCCAGGCGGGTCCTCTCACCCATGAGTCTTCTCCTGGACCTGCATCCCAAAAGCCCAAAGCGAACCAAGGTCCTTAACCGCGAAGTCCTGCAATAAACCTCCAAATCGGGGGGTTCTGCCCCATTTCTGCTGGGCAGGAGCTGCGGGACTGCATCGCCACCCGGTGGCCACGTGGAATAGCGCAGCCCCCTCCAAGCTGCTCAAGGGGAAAAAAACGGGAAAAAAAGACGCGAAAACACTTTTCAACACTCTGCAGACAGCAATATTGTATAAATATGGTTATACATCAGTATACACACAAACTTTATTATGTTTGTCTTTAAAAAATAGAAGTGATCCAGAGTTGCTGCAGCCTTCATACAGTTCTTAATCTGAATTTTGTATCCCTGATATTTCAGTACTTTTGTGCCTTTCCCTGGGAGCAGAGACCACAGCTCTGCTGCAGTCCTGCCCAGAGCACTACCATCCATCCCATTTTGGGTGCTACCAGCAAATATGTTAGCAGGACAAAAAGCCTTCCTTTTGTTCCCATTCCGCTGGTGGGGATGTGGCAGGGGAACTGTGGCACTGCAAAGACTGGGCTCATAGTTAAAGGGTACAAATGATCCACTTATTACTTTTTTTTCTGGATACCCCATAGAACATTTTAGCGACATTACAAATGTAAAACCCAGTCAGAGCAGCCCAAAGGCTGAGCTCAGAGCACAGTGGTCCTTCTACAGCCACAAAAGATAACTGAGGATGTTCAACCAGGGATCCAAGCTAGGAAGGGAGGGCAACAACTCAACCAAAGCTTAAGAATACATCAAGAAAAACCTAAACCCTTTTCTTAACCTTACTCCTGAGAAACTACAACTTCCAGCTATATGAATGTTTTCAGGGTTGGACAATTACACTGATGCGCTGACCACAAACTGGCTTTTAAGAAGTCTCCAGTATGCATAACAAGATTTAAAATATATATATATCTATTATAAAGGAAAGAAAACACCCAGCCAAGTCTGAAGCTCCAGCAGCGTTCTGAAGCCCTAACAGTGTTCAGAGGTTAAAGCTCAGACCCCAGTGCAAGCCCAGCTACGTCTGCATTCACCCTTCAGAAAAGTGCCCGGTCAGAAGCCCAGGGCGGGCCTTAAGCAGTGAGAAGGAAGAGAGTCACAGAAACCATCAATTCTTTCCCAAGGGAAGGTCTCCTAAGAAAGGCAAAAGCGACAGTTTGTAGCTTTAAAAATAAACAGTATCGGCATTCAGTAGTTGGATAGAAACAAGTCTCTGGAATATAATATAAAAGAAAAAAACCCCGTGTTTAACCCTTGTTGTGTCTCCCAAGACACCTGAGCCTTCTCCATCAGCTGAACTGACAGCAGCACATCATGTGGGCTCAATCCACACAAGCAACCCCTCTGCTTAAACACCATCAGTGCACCTGAGTGCACCAACAAGCCTGAACCCCAGACACAGCTCACCTGGAATCCCAGTCCCATCCTCCACCTAGTCCTGGGGCAACATTTAATTGCAGACCCAGGGCTCCCTCTTAGTTTTATCCTGTGGCACTCCTTGGAACAGCTTTTCTCTTGCAGCTGCTCAAAGATGGTGCTGTCAGGCAATTTTTCTGCAGTCCCTGTCTACCTCTGTTCTTTCCCTAGGAGGTCCTGAGTGTTGCCATGGCTTTGGTGGCTGGTTTGTGAACAGCCACCTTTGCATGCAAAGGAGGTGTTTGCAGTGGCTGCCAGCCCTAACAGAGGTGTGTGCCAGTCTTATCTCTGAGGAAGGCACTAAAGTCTTGTTGCAAGGAGCATTTTACCAAGTAGAAGACGCAGCCCTTGATGGGAGATTTTTGTGGCTGCTGTGCTGCTGCTCCCCCGTTTAGTGAGCCCTGTGACAGGCTGGGTCTGTTCCCTGTGGCTGTGGTGCACATCTTAGAATCATAGAATCATAGAATCAGACGGGTTGGAAAGGACCTCTGAGATCATCCAGTCCAACCCTTGATCCAACACCACCGCGGTTCCCAGACTATGGCACTCAGTGCCACGTCCAGCCTCATCTTGAAAACCTCCAGGGATGGAGAATCCACCACTTCCCTGGGCAGCCCATTCCAATGGCTGATTACCCTCTCTGGAAAGAATTTCTTCCTAATATCCAACCTAAACCTCCCCTGGCACAGCTTAAGGCCAAGCCCTCTTGTCCTACTGCTGGTTCCTGGGAGAAGAGACCAACCCCCACCTGGCTACAACCTCCTTTCAGATAGTTGTAGAGAGCGATGAGGTCTCCCCTGAGCCTTCTCTTCTCCAGGCTAAACAACCCCAGCTCCCTCAGCCTCTCCTCATAGGACTTGTGCTCCAGTCCCTTCACCAGCCTGGTTGGTGAAGCTTGATGAGCTTGGGCAGCTCATCCTGGCTGCTTTGGCCTGGTGTTAACGTGGGTGGCCAGAGACCTTTGCTCAGCCTGGCTTTCCTCCAGGGAAAATCTGGATACAAATGCCAAGGGTTCAGAAGAAGCAGCAAGTGGTTCTGCATGTTTTGAGCCTGGTGTTACCTCCGCCTGGCAGCTCACACATCCCTGTGTGAACTGATCAGTCGCTGCTGCTGATCAGGCTCGAGGAAGAAACTTTCTCTCTCCTCGTGGGAAGGGAAAAGGGCTGGCAGTGAAGGCTGGGGCAGCAGGAAGAAGAGGAGTGGGGTGTCCATGTCTGAGGAAGAAGACTGGTTATACGTGAAAAGCAAGCCAACACCTTTGAGTTTTAAATTTTAAGTACAGTTAGAAAGCCTCTGATCAAGTGAGGGGGTCTTTAACCACTCCAGTCCCTATCCCCTGGATTTACCATTTTCTCCTCATCCTCCTAATCTGTTTCATGTTTAAAGACTGTTTAAAGACTGTTTCTATTTAGCAGAGCAGAGCTCAAACAGCACAATCCAGAGGAGAGCCAGTGCAGAGACCCTCAGAGTTCAAGGGGGTTCAGTCCAGTCAAAAATGGATGGCATACTTACAACCCCCCACCCTGAATTCGAGTTTTGATCAGTCCCAGTGCCCCAAAGTGCTTGCATTCAGAGTGTGAGGAAGGCTCTGTCTTGGTCAATTTGAGTTGTGCCTCTTCTCCCTCCTGTCTGTAGTAGCTGGGTCCTGCATTCCTGCAGGAGCAAGTGTTGGAAATGTGGCTACACCTCTGGCATGTGCTCTCAACTTCTCTCTCCCAATCTCAGCAGCTTTATGTCAGGTCAGTGTTAAACAGGGAAGTTGGGATTTCTTTGGAGGAGTCCCTATTCAGAAATAAAACGTACACAGGCATCACTTTTTTCTCGAGAGCTTGAACAAATTTGCATTCTTTAAAAGTTTTAGATATTGTGGAGCCTTCCAAGAATGTAGTACCAGTAAAATCAAACCTTCTTTTGAGCAGTGGATGCTGTGAAACAGAATCTTATTGAATAAGAAACAAGTAGTACATATAAGGTAGATTCCCGGTTCATTTTATAGCCTAAACCCTGGATTATCTGTCTCAGCTCTGTTATTCCATCCTGTCCACCTGGCACCTTTTCTGTGCAGTGTGGGAAGGGCCATGTTGATGTTGGTGACAGGGGACAGTCTGAGGGAAGGTCCTTCAATGCTGCCTGCACTGAACACGGCAAATAAAGCCCCTGTAATGAGTTGGCCAGTGCACAAGGGCACAGACACCACCTTCAGATGGAGCTGGAGTTGCTTGGCTCTGAGCAGAAGCCCTAATTACTGCTCATTAATGGAAAACCCATTTCAGTTTAATTGCTGAGAGTTTGTGTGTCTGGAATAGAGGGTCTGGTCTCTGCTCTTGCCTCTTCTACAAAGCTCCAAGCAAGTCCTGCAGTGCAGGTGGGAACTTCAGTCTCCCACGTGATCACAGCAGACTTTGAAATGTGATGGAAGGTTGTCCATGTTGGGCTTGAATTCCAAAATGTCTGAATGCCAATAGAAATCCTTTCCATCTTTGCTTCTTGCCCACTTTTCCTAAAAACCAAAGCATGAGCCAGGCTTGATTATACTGAATTTTAGGGGTGGAAGCACTGGGGAGCTGATGGGCTGACAGTATAATAAATGGGTTTATAAATGTTGGAGACAGCCCATGGGAGTGGAGTCTGGGGAGGTTTCAGCTTGCACCTGACTCCCTGCGCAGCTCAGCCTTTCCTGGGTGGGAGAGAGGGCACAAAATGCTCATGGCTGAGACAAAAATCTGCAAAACAGGCTCCAGGACATGAAATAGTAGAACTTCACTGCATGGGCTGGTTCACTCAGGGGATGGAGAAAGGAGCAGGCTGAACCCTGGATTCTGCCCTGCTGAGCTCTGCAAGGCTGGACTTGCAGTGCTTGAGAGCAAAGAGCATCTGGTGGGGAAGGGAAGGATGGATAAAACCACTGCAAAATCCTCTGTCTGCTGGCTCCCTCCTCAGAGAGGTCTGAACGGGCAGGCAGAGGTGTTTGCTCTGCTCCCTGTGCCTGACACAGGCTGGGGGACCAGCCTGCCCAGTGCTCTCCGCATCACCAACATCTCACTGGCTCTGTTTGGGAAAATAAGTCATCCTGCATGTTAGCTCAGCAGGACACCTGGAAGCCTAATGGATGCCTGACACACCACATTTCCAATGTGCTGCTATAAATCGAGCACATTAATAACCCTCCAGGGCTGGTGACTGAAGGAACAGGAAGAACTGAGCTCCCACAGTTACCAGCTGGAGGCTAAACTCTAGTTTTGGGTATGGGGGGTGGGGGGAGATGGAGAAAAATATCTGGGGCTCCTGCCTTTGTGTGCAGGCTGCTGCTCCCAAACAGGATTCCCAGCGCTGTGGGATGTGTAGGTATGAGGCATTAGCTGCTAATGTGATGTGCTTTATGTTAAATGTTTGTAGCAGATAACAGCTGTTTGCTACTCCCACTTTTCTCACTGCAGCACTGGCTAAGAGGAGGGAGAGTTTCTAAGAACAGTGATAATTTTATCTAAAAGGAAGCAGAAGATGTTTTTGTGGGAGATTTGTGTGAATACCCATCAGGAAAAGCAGTGCCATCAAAATTGGCTCAGATGTTGCTTTTCTGGAAGGTGGGAAGCATTGGGTGTGTCAGAGATCTGTGGTGGGACCCAGCTGATGTCCCGCAGCACCCAAGCTTGGGAACACTGGGTTTTCTGCTTCTCCCCGTATCCCAGGAAACCTGCAGCTGCAGTCAGGCTGTTGAGACAGAAGTCCTGCTTTTTCTATGTAGAAAGTAAGTCCAATTTAATAATTTTTTTTTTTTTTTTTTACCGTGGTTATTCCACCCTCCAATGTGCTCTCTGGGAAACCTCCGGAGGAAGGACAGGCTCCAAGTCCGAGCCTGGCACAGCTTCTGAGCAGGAGCCTTGTTTGTACCCACTGAGTCTGGTCCCCCTCTTCCTTGGCACACGGCAGTGCCGTTGTGGGAAGTCTTGTAAACACACATGAAACCATGCCAGCAGTAGCTGGGGTGGCTGACTTCAGTCATGGGCTCCAAAAGATTGGAACCACAAATATAAACACCTCTTTTGAGCTGATGAAAACTTTCTCTGATCTAGGCTTCTCATGTGTACTTGAGATGCTTTTGGGCCCACTGTAAGATCTCTCAGACTGCCCAAAGAGAGGTTTTATGAAACCTCTTTATGGCTTTGCCTGGGGAGGCTATTGAGGGATGTTTGATTGATCTTGAGGAAGGTCATTGCAGCTGGGGAGGTGGAGGCTTTGCCAGCTGTTGGACATGAGCATGAGAGGGGCTTGCCTGGGCTCTTCCTCCCACTGATTGAGTTCTGAGAAGTGAGCAGGCAGCCTTAGAAGGTCTTCTGTGAAGGATGGAATCACAACAGGGCACTTTAAAGCTGGGCTGAACAGTTCCTAGAATCACAGAATCAGTTTAGGTTGGAAAAGCACTCTGAGTCCAACCATTAACCCAGCACTGCCAAAACCACTACTAAACCACGTCCCTGAGCACCACCTACATATTTTTTTGAACATTTCCATGGATGATGATTCCACCTCTGCCCTGGGCAGCCTGTTTCAATGCCCTACCACCCTTTCAGTGAAGAAATTTTTCCTAATATCCAGTCTAAACCCTCCCCAGCTCAGCTCGAGGCCGTGTCCTCTTGTTCTGTCACTTTTCACTCGGGAGAAAAGACACTTTTGCTCCTGCTCTGGGCCCTGGTTGCCCGAAGGAGGCACTGCAAGCCCTGTGAGGCTGCAGCGCTGGCCCTGCCGTGCCATGGCAGCTTCCTGCAGGGATTTGGAGCTGTGGGAAGAGCGGTGGGGTTCTTGGAAGCGGATTTAATCCAGGCTGGTCGTTTTGCTGGCAGGTTTTTCCAACCTTCAGTCTCCCACGAGATGGTGCTGTGGGATAGGGGACACTGCCACTGAGACACGACTGCAGGGCACTCACCGAGGCTTCGAGGCGCCGGGTACAACAGAAAATTAATTTGGGGCTTCATGAGAAACTGAGGATTTCTCACAGTGTCTTTGCAAAGGTCTCATCGGGGAGAAAAGTGGGGAGTGAGCAACGTCAGCTGCAGTTGGGAGAGTCCCTTCCATAGGAAAACCCAGTCAGAGGGAAGGCAGACACCAAGCCCCGTTAAACAACACACAAATGACACCTTGTACTGAGCCCATTTTCACTCAGAAAATATTTCTGTGCTCAAATTCTGTATGGCTGAAACATGCCTCATACGAAAGTAGAGCCCAACACATATTGCTTGTGTGTACAGTATCTCAAGAGTTTAATGATTATTAGACAGGATAGGTTGTTACCAAAAATAATGCAATTAAAACATTTATAATGCAATTGGCCTTTACCCCTTTTTTGGGGAGTGTTATGCTCATCCCTGCCTTGCTCCCCTGGCTCTTGATGTTGCTGGTTTCATTCTGAGGCAGTGAGGGATGTTACAGCAAGTTGTCAGTGCCTGAATCCTTTGCTAAGAATATGACATTCTCAGTGGTGACTTTAGTTTGCGTATTCTGGGGTCATTTTTTTTGTTTACTAACATACCTTTACACCTTTGCTCTTCCTTCGTTGAGCCTTTACAGCCCTGCTGCTTTCTCTGTGGTCTGCAGCTGAGTTATGTCTAAATTTATCACATGCCGTGGCATTTTCATGTGTTATTTGCTGATTCTACCTCCTCTGTCACTCCCAAACCCAACCCTGCCCTGCTCCAGGTTTGAATTTCTTTCACTGACCATTATTGAGCTGTTTACTGTTGTGGGTCCCCAGTGCCAGCTCCAGTCACCACACCCTCCTCTCTGCTGCACCCCGTGGCTCTCCTGCAGTCCTGGGCTTGTAAAACCTTGTACAGAGCTTTTGGCTGGCAGTGCTGTATTTCAGGGTGTGTGGTTGCCCTGGCCACGTGGGATTTCTGTCCCACAGCCCTTTTGGTGCCTTTCCCCTCCAGTTACAACACAGGCTGGATTTTTGGGGCATTTTTGGTGCTGAGCTCCTGGTTTGAGAATCTTGTTAGGGGAAAATGTATTTTTGAACATGCCCTGTCCAAAGATGTTCCTCATTAATGATGACATCTTTGATCGTGCCGTGGAAAATGTGGACAGTTCTGAGAAGATTTGGTATTTTACAAAGAAACTGAAAGGAGAAATATTTGCCACAGTATTCCTGCTTTCTTTTCAAGCAAACCACCTGGGTTATCCCAATGGAACAAAGATATTGTAGAACATACAAAAACCCCCCCAGGAATTGCATGTCGACTTGCGTTTTTATTTTTTAATTTGAGAGCCTCTCCACCTAGAAATTGAAGTATTACTGGGGTTTGACCTGGAGCCTCTGAAGTCGAAGGAAGATTTTCCCTCCAAGTGCTTCAGTAACAGTTAACAGCGGGTTGAGAGGTTGAGAGAGTTTGAATACTTTGGGCAGGAATTCCCAGTGCTGTGTGTTTGCTATCCAAACGTGCTGGGAGCCAAAGTGGGCACTGAGATGTCCACAAGTGCTGAGATCCCCTCAACTTCCAGAACCAGGCTGGGTCCAGCAGCAGCTGAGCCACTGCCAGGGTACCAGGGCCTCTAAAAGCCTTCCTTTGAGGAATTGCAACCTATTCCTGTCACATAACAAACCCCAAAATAATCCTGGTTTGGGGTTTTCTTCCTGCTCCTGTTGATCAGCAGGACCCTTCATTGCTGTCCAAACAACCATTTTAAGCTTTGCTTTACACCAGTAAGAAAGAAAACCAGTTGTACTTTTCACCAAAAAATATTTCCTCTTACTAATTTATCTCTGCCAGTCACTCAGGGGTGATCTTCCCCCAGATCTTTCTTTAATGAACTGTTTTTTGATGTAATGTACCTCTGCTCTAAGGCTGCAGTGACTCGTTACTCGCTGCAAAGGTGGCCAGGTTGGACAGGGCTTGGAGCAACCTGGTCCAGTGGGAGGTGTCCCTGCCCATGGGAGGGGGTGGAATGAGAGGAACTTCAAGGCCCTTCCTACCCAAACCGTTCTGTGATTCTGTGAATCCTCAGCTCCTGATTTTGTGCAGATTTATTGTAACTCTGCCTGGTCACTCCACTTTCTCCTCTGTCCATACAAAAATCTCAACCTGTCTGTCCAGTGTCCTCTGGAGGTACAACCATCAGCTCAGTCTCCAAGCAGCAGAGAGACTTCAGCTTCTTCCCCGTGCCCTTCCCTCCTTGATCTGCTACCAATGCCATGATTATCATTCAGGTCAGCTCCCTGTTGCTTCCTTAGACTCGCATTTCCCTCCGGGTCCTGATGTTGGAGCTACTTCTAAATTTTGCAGGCTTTCTGCCTAACATTTCTATAATTCAACCCTTCTGATCCATCTGTGCAGGGGGGTTGTGTGTGCCCCTTAGCTTATCCAGGGCTCAGGTGTTTCTTCTGGTGCTGCAGGTATTAAAACTTCCATAGCCAAACTGGATTTGGGGCTTGACCAACTTATTACAGGTTTGGAGACTTTCTTCATGTTTGGGTAGGTTTGTAGACGCCCTTAAGCCAACTTTTTCCTCTTAATAGACTTCCAGAGTAATGGGAAAATCCCATGAATCCTGTTTTCTTCCCCTCAGCAAGCTATTTTCATTCAGATGGATAAGACCCCCACAACTGGGCAAACCCAGACACGCTAGAAACTTGGCAATGTGATGCCATCTCTGCTGCTGCCCTGTCCTTCCCTCAGCAAATGCATCCTGCCCCGCTCTGCTCCGTTAAAACCTCTCTGGGAATCTTGTTTTAGTGAATTTGCTGTGACCACCCCTCCTGTGCCTGCACTCCTGCTGCTCCTCTCCCCTGTCACAGCACCAGCATATCAGCAGAGTTGTTGTCTTCAGTCTGCAAAACTCAAGTGTTTTCCTTCCCTGATGCCAACCTGGACAAGCATCTTTGCAGCCCCTCCTCAGTAGTGTCCCACAGCTGGACAAACTGCCTAGAAATGCTTCCTGGGTTCCTTGTGATGGGCTTTTTCTTTCTTCCTTTAAGGTCTGTTTTGCACCTTCAAATCTTGACAGCAGGGAGACGACAAACATGGGATTTTTGTCTGTGGGGATGTTCAGTGTAGCCCCTCTGCTTTCCGTATTGCTTCTCTCACTGAGGGCAGCAGCTGGTCCACGGGGGCAATGAGTGACTGTAGAATCACAGAATGGTTTGGGTTGGAAGGGACTTTAAAGATCACCTTATTCCAGCCCCCTGCCATGGGCAGGGACACCTTCCACTAGCTCAGGTTGCTTCAAGCCCTGTCGAACCTGGCCTTGGACACTTCCAGGGATGGGGCAGCCAGAACTTCTCTGAGAAAACTGTGCTAGTGCATCACAGTAAAGACTTTCTTCCTAGTATCTAGTCTAAACCTACTAATTTTCAGTTTGCAGCCATTCCTCCTTGTCCTGTCACTCCAGGCCCCCTTGTGAACAGTGTCTCTCCATCTTTCTTGCAGGTTCCTTCAGGTACTGGAAGACCACAATTAGGTCATCCCAAAGCCTTCTCTTCTCCAGGCTGAACCATCCCAATTCTCCCAGCCTTTCCTCAGAGCAGAGGTGCTCCATCCCTTTAACCACCTCGGTGTCTCCTCTGTGCTCACTCCAACGGGTTGATGCCCTTCCTGTGACGTGCAGGAGGTCACACCAGCTCCCTGCCCTTTGCTTCCTGCTGCTTCCTGCCCTTTGCTTCCTGCTGCTCCCAGCCCAGGGCCTGGAGATCTGCCCCCAGTTCCCCCTGCCGCCCCATCAGCTTCGCACTGGATACCTTCACCACCCAAGGAAGAGACCTCTTTGCTCCTTACACTGCCTGGAGCAACTGAGTCATGGCCAGTTTCTGCAGACATTTACACAAATAATTGCTAACTGCCCCCCAGGGGTGTCTCTCCTGTTTTTCTGCAGTCTCTGGGAGCAGTATGCAGAGAAATTGGTGCTCTAGACAGGCTGATGGTGGCCCAGATCTCTCTGCTGTGCTTTGTCTGTGCAGCTCACAGGCTTTGTTTATTTGTACCAAGTCACGATGCCTTTGGTCACCACAAATGCAAAGCAGAACACTCCAGACTTAGGCAAACTGGGTCACATTGCTAAGGAGGAGTACAAAAGCCTAGTGTGTGAGCCTGGGAGGGCAGAACTAAAAGGCCAAGGCACAAAAGATGAGGGAACTAGGCAGGATATAGAGGAAGACTCAGCACCAGTGTATGAGACACAAGAGACAGCTGGGAAGTGTTGGTCTGGCCCTCAGAGAGAAGGGGATGATGTGGAGGAGCAATGCCCAGCTCATCCGTGCTTCATGTTGAACTGCTTCAGATTCATGTGCAGCTGCCACTGGGCAGCCAACACAAGGGAAAAAGCAAGTGAAAATTGTGCATTGTTGTTCTCAAATCATGCTCAAATCACGGTAGGGTACAGAGGGAAAACCTTGGAGCTGGTCACCACTGGTTTTGAGACATTACAAAGTGTGGGTAATGTCTCCTGGCAAAGGTTAAAAAAATAATTCTCTTCCAAATGGGGTTAAGGAAGCTCCACATGAAGACCAGCAGTTTAAGTTTTTCTGCCAGCAAAATATTGGAGCAAATAATGAAAACCTTAGCACGTGACAAGGAGGTCAGCAGCGTCCCGTGGGCTTTGTCTAGAAAAAATGGCTTTCAAAACATTTTGATTTTTCCCCTGTGACAGTGTAATCCAGTTTTATGGGCAGAAGAAAAGCAGTGGGTACTATAACTTGACATTAATAAAACTTTTTGATTTTCTCCAGTTATGTTTTCATGATCAAGGTAGAGAAACCTTATCAGAAGAAAATTTTCATTTGGTAGTTTCAAAACTGGTTGGAAAGCAACGCTAGAAAGTTGTTTTATCAAAAGAGAAGACTTTGCAAAGTGGGGTTCTGCAAAGCTTACCGGGGTTACTGTCCATAAGTGTTTTCATTAATGATCTCGAGGATGAGATATTCTTATGAGATTTGCAAACGAGGTCAAACAGAAGATGTCAGCTGCAAATACGTCAGAGAAGGATTAGGATATAAGACAATTTTGAACAGAAAAGCAAGGAATAAAATGCTCTCTCTGTGCTCACTATTCATGGGAGGAAAAGTCATGGATTTAGGTTTGGATGTTTAGACCATTGAGTGCAACTTCCCAACAGGAAGGATAATCCAGTACTGGCATCACTGGCCTCAGGGCACTGTGAAAGCTTCATCACAAGCATGATGTAGGAAAAAGAAATGAAGATATGGTTTGTGGGAAGGTCAATCTCCCCCAGTGTAGAGGCCTGGCATGTTGAGGTCTCTTCCCTCCTTGTTTCTGGTCTGTGAGGCAGGAGAGGGTTCCTGGGATGCTTTCTGGGATCACTCCCTCCATCAGGAGCCAGCCCTGTGTGTGGGTGCTGGAAGGCAATAATGTGCATGTTCCCCTGCCCCTGGCTTTCTGATATTTTCTTCTTTTTACAGAGCATCTTGCAGACCACCAGAGTATTTAAAACTGCTTTTGCTGTTTCTCCAAATTTCTTCAGTTGAGAGGGTGAACGTGGGAATTCATAATGTGTTTTATCAACTACATAAAGTTAATAATGTGGATCTTGTGTAATTTGGAACACTACCAAAGAATGAATCAGTGATGCACAGATCTAAGTTCACTAAATTCCCAGAAGTAAAACTCCTTCAAAATTTATCTGTATCTGAAATAGCCTTGTCTTATCATTTGCACTTGTGTTTCTATTTCTGAACTGATACAGCTCATGTAACATTTCTTTTTCATTTCCAGTTTTGAACTTGAAATACATCAAGATGAAAAACTGATTTTGGTAAACAGGGGTTTTTATTTCAGGTTCTGGAGAGAGACCAAAATTTGCTGTGTGTTGCTGCTCTCAAGTGGTTAATTTGCCTTTACCCTCAAGACATGTGACACCAGATTGGATCCAAGTGTGTTTTTAAGTAGAGACGGGTCAAGACCTGACCCCCCACAGCTTTGGGTTCACTCACAGCTGGGTTAGACCCCTGCAGTAGGAAGCACTTCTCCCTAGAGCCAAGCAAGACCCATAGGGCCTTCCCAAAATCTTGACTTAAGCGGTTTTTTTTTTTGAACCTGGACCTGACCTGGGCCCTCATTTTGCATTTTTTTCCCCCTGAATGAAAGGGATGTGTAGGCAAGGAATATATTGTGCTCATAGCAATAAGCTTTGAGTTTCACCAGTATTCAGCACTAGCACATGCTGGGTGGTGTTAGGGACTGAGCAGATCCTGCGAGCACCAGCTGCTGCTTCATGGCAGTTTTTCATGCTTAACAGTAGGAGACTAAACTACAGCATCATGCAGAATGGCAAGCTATCAGGGGCTGTGAGCAGCACAGGGAAATTCATGCAAATGCCCCTTTGCCAGTTAAAGGGTGTCTGGGATTGTCCCAGGGAGGAGCAGTTTGGGATCAGGGTCTTGTTCCCCTGCTGGGCTGCCAGAGTGACTGTGCCACCTTGGGCATGTCTCTAAGGCATAATTATTTTGAGAAATTGAGGCCCACAGAAGCCTTTACTTTAAGGTTGACTAATGCATTATAATGTCTTTTAAAGCTCTGGCCCTCAGGCTTATGGCCGATGAGTCATCTGACTGAAAGCGTTTGTCTGTGTCTTATTCCCTCACACTGTGGGAGGGTCTTTAGTTCCCTGGACCTTTGGCTGGTGACACAGGGCTCCCCAGGGCCTTGTCACAGTGTGTATCAGTCCTCAGGGTAGGTGCCAGCAACCTGCCCAACCCTCCTTCCATGCCTCTCCACACACTCATTTAATTATTTCTCTTAATTCTCAATCCTCTGTTTTGCAAAATGACCTTGCAGGTCTTCTTGTCCTTTTTGCAGGTACCTTGAAAAATGACCCTGCAGGTCTCCTTGACTTAGATGACCCAAAAACCCCCAATAAAGTCTTCAAGGATGGCAGATGCTGAAAGTGGGGGATGAACTTTCTTCTGCAGTGAAGCCCAGCCAAAGACCCTGTGGCTCATGCACCACCCGTCCTGGGGCCACCACCAGGAAATGTAGGTCCAATGACACCAGAATATTCCAAAAGTTTGCATATGATTTCTTGAATGACCTTGGCTAAACCACCCAGCCCCTCCAGGTCTCAGTATATTTTTATGTAAAGCAACAGTTCTCATTTTTCCACTCACTCCCTGCCCAAATTGAGAAGTCCAGTCATGGGAAGTTCTTTCTTCTTTCGGTGATTGATCTATGGAGATCCTCCAATCTTGATGGCAGCCAGTGTAATTTTAGAGCTTCTGGGGATAAAGGGCTGGATGATTCTCCAGACTAAGGTCTGCAGAAGTGGGGTTTGGTCCTCTAAAATCCAAGCACAGCTGCTAATTCTCTTTCAAGTTTGTATGGATGTATCATAACCTTAGGAAATGTTGTTTTGACTAAGAGTAGATGTTGCTCTGAGTTTGGAATCTGCTTTGGCTATAAATCCGTAGTATGTGATTAGAAATATAATTCTTAAATCATTAAGATGTTCCCCCAACACCCCATTATTATAGTTAACAGCAGCTTCTTGCTATGACACAGAATTTCAATTTTTGGACATTGTTTTGAGATCAGGTCTCCATATTGAATGCCTTTCAGCTAATTGAACCGAGGCTTCAAACTACAATTAGATCAGAGCTCAAAAATGCCTGTAATTAGGAATCTTAAAGGATTATTATTACTATCTTTTGTAAATCATGACGAAAGAGTGACTGTTTAGTTTTACTCTTGATTTTCCTCTAGCGAAAGACTGACTTGAACATGATTGGATTTTATTTCTGATTTGCACGAGCCAGGGAGGTGCCATCAAACAGCAGTTTACATCCTCTCTGGTCAAATGACAAGATGGTGCATCTGCAGGCACGGGAACACTCTGGGTTATGTGCCACTTGCCAGGGGAAGAAGCAACTTCCCGTGGAGACGAAAGGCCTCCATTCCCCAAGAAAGGTCAGCAGAAGCATTTACTGCCTTTGGCTACACCATAATTGCATTAATAAAGACAGCAGCTCCCGTGGGGCAAAGGCTGCAATTAGAAGCAGTATCAGAGGTTTCATCACTGCCTCTGCAGTGTCTCCCTGCCAGCAGAGAGGCTCTGGGTGAATTTGTTGATGCCATTCCCTGCCTTTGAATAAGTGGCTCCCACTGTGCTTCTGCCACCCAGCAAATCTCTCTGCAGCTGGAAATAGGCTCTGGGGATGCTAATGTGGAAATCAGGGCTGCTCCCAGCACTCCTCAGCTGAGGGAGGTGGTGGGAGCTACCCCCAGTCCAGCACTGGAAATCAAATCGTCTGGTTCTTCTAAGGAAGGGGATGATCGTGGTCACAGTGTTTTGGTTGTGTGACTGTGTGGGGTGTCTTGGTGTAACTTCTGTCCTCTTTGGCTGTTTTTTCCAGTTTAACATTGGTCAGGAATGACAATTTGTGCACAGACTATCCTGCAAGAGATAGAGAATCACAGAGTGGTTTGGGTTGGAAGGGATCTTAATGATCATCTTGTTCCACCCCCTGCCATGTGCAGGGACACCTTCCACTAGCCCAGGTTTATCCAAGCCCCATCCAACCTGGCCTTGGACACTTCCAGGGCTGAGGCAGCCACAGCTTCTCTGGGCAACCTGTGCCAGGGCCTCCCCACCCTCACAGGGAAGGATTTCTTCATAACATCTAATCTAAACCTACTCTCTCAGTTTAAAGCCATTGCCCCTTGTCCTGTCCCTTGAGGCCCTTGTCCAAAGTCCCTCTCCAGCTATCTTGGAGCCCTTTAGGCACTGGAAGACTCTCCAAGGCCTGCCCAGAGCCTTCTTTTCTCACATCTGTGCCTTCATAGTACCCACTTAGGTGACTTGTCAAATCTTGACTGGATTGACCGTTCTTCGTTTTATTACAACACTGATGAATGCGATGTTTGAAGACCCCTAACCCACAACGTGGGCTGAGATTTTCTAACTGTGTGCCTGTATATGCACACACACAGAGCAGCAAATACTCACAGAGAGAGAGAGAAAGGCACAGTCCCATGGGAGCTCTCACACTGGGACTGTCAGTGGCCTGCCCTGGCTCCTGCCATCCATCTCTCCAGAGGAGCTCCTGCCTGGCAGAGCAAGGCAGAGCTGCTGCTGATCTTTTCTATTCTGAAAGCTCCCTGCTATGTGCTCCTGCCTGCTCAGTAGCTTATTCATTTTCTCCAGAAGCTGAAGATACTTGGAAGGTCTTACGTAGTGTGACCTCCTCATTGCGCTTAGTGGAGTTGTTGCTTTTCAACATTTCAACTTAAATAACATTCCTTTTAAAGAAAAAGGGTTGGAGTAAAGTAGTGTGGTAGTTTACTCACTCTTTCCACATGGGCAGTGTGGGTAGCGTGGAGCACATGCGGGAGAGCTGATGGAGCCACAAGTTTGTTAGTACTCTCCTTGCAGCTCCAAGGAGGAGGGACAAAGGAGGGAAGTGTAGGAGACTTGGACTTGACCCACAGCTGGAGTAAATCAGCCAGATCCTTTGCTGGATTTGGTGGAAGAGAAGATGAGAAAACTCCTCTCCAATAACAGGAATGGATTCATACCCAAGACTAGCTTTGGCTCGTCTGCAGTGCTGTTTCATTCTACGTCACATTCCACAAATGTAGGGAAATGCTCCTGGTTCCTCCCCCTTCCACATCACCACCCACCAACCTGCTGCAACACACCTCTCCTCTCTCCCTTTTTCCCTTGGCAGTCTGAGGAACTTTAAATGGGGAAAAAAAAAAATGCATAAACCACCATCTGGTTCCCACAAACAGGATCAGATCCTGGGCCATTTCCTCAGCACAAGCTGGCACGGTTCCATCCTCTGCAGCAGATCAACTTGTCTTGCTGTAGCTTTGGGTCTGGTCCCATATGGTCAGTGCCCAAATTATTTATGTAATTTATACAACTGTTGTGCCTCAGGTCCAGGGCCTTTTTGTGCTGACTAACGTGAAAAATCCAACATAACCAGTCCCTGCACTGGGAACTAATACATTAGTACCAATTATACTCCATACCTGGCTGTATTTTTATAAAGTAATGTCCCAGGAGCTTCGTGATCTTCCTCTGGTCAATCCTTGTGGCTCACAGCTTTTCTTCTGCAGCACTGGACCATTTTCTTCAAGTCCCAGGTGAAGTCATGTGCTTATATGAAAATCACTGTTTTTGAAAAAAAGGAAATTGAGGTTTATACCACTATAATTTTTGGTATGAAAACTTAACATCCTAAAGACTCAAATCTCAGGGGGTCAAGCAAACTGAATGGATTTTTTATAAGATTTAGTTAGGAAGACATTGACTTTGTCAGTCTCAGCCTAAGATGAGAACTGGGACTAATAATCACGATTCTGTTCCAAGAAGATCTGTAATATTGGAGTCATACACAATATTTAAACTGTCTGTTTTCTTATTTACCCCGTAATTGAAAAAAATGGTTTAAATGATCTTCCTCAAATGAAACATTCTGGAGCTTTTCCCCCTGCAACAGTGAACGAATAAGCAACTGAAAATTAATTCTATCTGACCTGCTTGGGTGTTCAGGTTGTGGCCTGTCTGTTTTTTCAAGGTATCAGCAATAAAGTAATTTGGTCCAGGGGAAATCAAATGGGAAAGAGTTTCTACCCTTTTTTATGGAAACCTGGGACCTGCTGGTGGTGACAGACACAACCCATGAACACAGAAAGCAACAAAAGGAGCTGTTTCACCTCTGAGAACCATGTTAGGAGAAAGATGGATGTTTTCACTCTGCAGATACATCTGAAGGATCTTGCTGACAACATCTAGAACTTGAAACCAGGGTTGTCGTCTACATTTGGAAGCTGGAAGGCATTAACGGGTAGTACCCATGTTAATGAAGAAGCCAAACCAAGTGGATGCAGCTCTGGAGTTTAAGGGAAGTCTCCACAGGAATCTGACTATGGAGAAGTCTGCAGTGAGGGCAAGAAGAGAGGATTACAGGAAGAAAAGCTTCTAGAAAGTTTCTTTGCTTTGGTGGAATGCTCAAATTTAGTGGAGCCAAACATGACCCCCGAAAGCAGCAAAATAACTTCAAATTAAATAACCTTTGATTTTTAAACAAACACTAATAATAATGGGCCAATGTGTGGAAGTCAATCACAGTTCAGGTAAGCTGTGACCTTTAAAACCTCCCAGAACTGCTCTGCTCTTTCCTCCAGCAACACATCACAGCTCCCAGCTCTGCTCAGGCAGAGTGGGAACCCATCTCCCCTTTCGAAAACTGCACTTAACTCTTTCAAACCACAAAAATACAGTCCTAAGTGTCCTTTTTTTTTTTTGTTTTGTCTTCTGAAATAGGAATTCATTCCTTAACGTCTGCAGGATTGCCAACGGAAGAAGTAATGAAAGATACACCTGCCCCTCTGAACTGAATACTCTGACATGTTCCCCTGCCGTTTCCCCACAGCTATTTCTGTAAGTGACAGCCACTTACACCTTCAGAAATGGAACACAGTCTCTGACAGTGCACAGGACACACAATCATTCAGAAGGACTCTAAAAAAAAAAATAAATAAAACATAATTAGTTACTTTATGACCACAGCTCTGCTGTAGAATCTCAGATGCTACTTTTTACCCCTGTTGGATTTCTTTACCCCGTGTTTCAAGCCGTGTTTTGTTGGCTGTTATTGAAGCTTTTCAGTGGTGGCCGCGTCTTTCTTTCCTGTTGGAAGGCAGGAGGATGCAACCATCTACATGGACGTGAAGGGTTTTGAAAAGGCTGATATCAGGATATCCCCCCCCAAAAAACCCTCAGAAATCAGCAACATGAAATGGTCTTTGTAGACCTTCCAGCCATTTTTTGCCACACTTAATTATATTAGAAATCAATCTTACAATTCACACACTAAGGAGCCAAAACAGAAAGGGAGAACCTAGTGAAGTCCTCAAACTAGAAACCCAGTGATGGCTTTGTGGGAACCTTGAATTTACCAAGAACACACCGAAGTGTTTTAATGGTGCAACAGAAAACACAAAACTTAGTGGGGTTTTTTTTTGTGCTATTGAAATATTAGACAACTGGTTCTGTTGCATAAACTGCGTGTAGGGCAGCTCAGGGGGTGGTGGGAGGACTGGGGCACCTACAGCTGCCCCAGCACTCCTGCTGCCCACCTGAAGTGTGGTGCTACCATGAATTTCACCCTTGTGAACCACGAAAATCCTTTTTCCTTAAATGTTGAGTCTTGAAGAAGAATTTTGTGGTTTTAGATGTTTTAGAAGACATCAGATTTGAGGGACAATTACAGTGAGCCAGCAAATGCAATGGGTTTTTCACTAATCCAGTTGCTGAACTTTATCAGTTGGGGGGAATAACTTTATCCTTAAGCTCATTAAGTAATTATTTTGCAGTGTGTCAGTGTTCCAGGCGGGATTTGCTGGGAGCAATGGACTCTTTCTCTGTGAAGAGTGTGTTGGGTGAGCTGGAGGAAGGGCTTTATGTATGGGAAGGGCTGCTCTTGGTGACTCCCTGGGGCCTTTAATGATAAAGGGAGGAGAAGAAAGATCTGTCTGTGACTCAGAAAGAGTTAATCCATTAACATCCTTTAATTATGCTGCTGCCAACCAGCATTTCTGTGCACCTGACCAAATGAACCTGGGATGCTTTTTTGAAGCAGAAAAAGAAGTTCCTGGAAAATGTATCTACAGAGGTTTTCCAATTACTGCTGCCCTTTTTGTGCTTTGTTCATCCTGCATTAATTTAGATGAGTTCAGATAGATCAGGTTAGCCAGCATGATAAATAAATTAACCTTTATTAATTAGACTCTTTAGAACTGATTCATTTATTTTGTTTCAGTGCTTGTGATTCACCAGAAATGAATCTGCTCTGCCTCCCAATCTGTTTGTGTGGAATTTCAGTTTATTGTTGGAGCTGTTTGGGATCTTTCAGTACGGGAGAGAGCTATGATTTAAAGATTATAAACACGTATAAACAGTGGGGGAACAAACTGAGAGGCTTGGCGTGTTACTTTGGGCTCTGTGCCATGCTAACATGACTGTTGGGATTATCTGGTCTAGAGCTGCCTCATATTTGTCTGCTTTGGAGAAGAGATGGTAATAACAGGCACGTGCCAGCATCCTTGACCCCACTTTGTGTCCTGAGTTCCTCTCCTCAGTGATTCTCCCCCACCAACACTAGGGAGTGCTCCCTGCTGAAGCACCATAAGTGCAGGACATAGCCCAGGGTTGCCTTCCAGTGACCCGATTTTGGTCTGGGTTTGATAGACACACATCAAGCAGGTTTTCTGTTGGACACACCTGACACGGAGCAGAACGTTCCTGCCTCTCAGTTTTACAGATCTGGACTGAGGGTTGTCGGACCTCTCTTTCTACTCTGACAAGAAGACTAAAGCTCTGTTGTCCTGTGGCTGGACACCATCCAAACACCCCGGTAAATAGAAATAATCATGATGTTACAGCTCTCACGTCTCCTTACCCAGCCTTGGTGGCCAGTAAAAGAAAGGCAAGACTTCGATATCTTTTCTGCATTTCTCTCAGCTCTAAGTTTGTGCTCTTTCAATTTTTCCTTCCTGATGAGGTAGAAAAATAGCAGAAGTTGACACATTTCTAGGATGGTATTGCCCATGCCCTGAAATACTCCATTCAGTTGTAGAAAAGCTGCTTGGGAGAGGAATAAGTGTAAGTAAAAAGCAGAAGTTCCGGGAAAGCCAACTTACTCCCCATAGGGCAGCGGGTGTTTCCAGGGGGCTTGTGCACATTTCCTCTGGGAATTGCAGAGATTCCTGGCTTATATGGAGGCTCATTTATTCTCAGGAATCTGGCTTAGCGTTGGCCATGCTCCTGAGTACACCATGGTCAAATCCTGTGGGTTCTCACCCTGGAGAACTGCCTGTTCCCCCTGAGTGAGGGCGGCTCTTGGGGGGGCACCTCTCCCGTGTGCTGAAGTGCCCTGGAGATGCTGCACGGGAGCAAGGCAGGTAAGACATGGGGGAGGTGTATAAAGGCAAAATTAAAGCTCTGGGAGCCCATGGAAGTTTAAAACCCCTGCTGAGGTTCTGCTTTGAGAGCTGCAACCCTTGTGCTCCCAGACAAGGACACACCCACGGGGGCTGTGCTGCCCATTTGTCTCACTGCTGGGGCTGAACCTTCACTGCACAGACGTTCTTTATCATAGACACCAAGCAGTGTCTTCAGCATGGGACCAGGTTTATGCCTTGGCAGCCCCTAATAAAGCCACTTTTCTTTTGCAGCCTCGACCGGGCAGGTCTGCTCTGGATGCTGATCAACAATTTAGCTTTACCTGGATGGCTTGGAACAATCTTGGCTCTTTCAAGGCTGAGTGGAAAAATGTTCCCAGCATGTCTAAGGGAAGACCTCAAAGATTTGTCTCTAGTTCTTATGGCTGGTGCATCCCACTGTGCATTTGATTCCCACGTTTAAATTCTGAGCAGATAGCATTTAGTGGGGTTTTTTTTGCAGCTCCATCAGCATGTCAGAGAGCAATATTAATGCTTTAAAGTACAAGTCCCTGACACTCCAGCTCTGCCTGGAGCAAGCAGCGGGATAAAGCATCCGGTGGTAGATAAGCAGATCCTTTGTAGGAAGTAAGAAAAGGGCCACGTCGGAATCAAACACCGAGGTGTTTGTGTATCCATTTGTCTTTGTAAATTTGCTAGAAAGGGACATGATTTCCACATAGCACTTTGAGTTTGTAATTTGTGTGTCTCCAGCTTTCTGGTTCACTTATATCAGTGTTGGTTTGTCTAACAGAAGATGCATTACACCTTGCCAAAAAATTGCCTCGCTCTTTAGGCTGCAGTGGTGCTATTGTATCACTGCAGCCCAAGTCACAATTCAGGTTCTGTGTGTAGTTTCTCATTCTGAATATCTGTCTTCAGACATTCCTCTAAACAAACAGGTCTAAAACATCACAGGTTACCTTTATGTAGGGAGCAAAGGGGCATATAATGCAAATTTCATCAATTGCTACTGGGATGGGCATCTCTATTGCCTCTGGAAGTGGATGGGATTAATTAATTCTGGGTAGCAATAGCTGCTGGGCTCTAACTCAGACAATGCCTCTGTCTCAGGCTTTAAAATGTCCATTTCTTATTAAAAAATATCATTAGGATTCAGCTAAAGTGAAGTTCTCAGAAACCTAAGCTTGGAAATGGATTGCTTTCTTTCCTGGAGAACACGATGAATTCACAGTTGTTTTCTTTTAAATGGATAACCTAAAAATACATTTAAAAAAAAAAAAAACCAACCAATCTTAGCTCTAAACAATTTTTAAAATTACTTGCAGGATGTCAAGGCTGCTTATTGTCAAGGCAGGCTGGTGAGACACGAGCTTATATCAGCCAGGCTTCGTAGTTTTGTGCATTGAGTAGGTGAGAGGGTAAAAAATACATCTAACAGAGGTAGTTTGGGGCAGATTAGTTAATGATAACTTCCCTCCACCCACTCATCCCCTCCTTACAGGCTCTTGCAGAACTCACAAAAGCAAGAATTTTTCTCTTTCTGTCTGTCCTTTACGACTTACCTTGAGCTGCGAAAGTGTCTGGAGTTGTAAAACAAAGAGCAAATCCTCCTTTGCCTCTGTACATGTCATTTTTATGGGCAAAATAATTAATTCCATGTGGAGTTTGAAAACAAAGGTGGTAGCTGCAAAAATATTTGCTGACAGGTTTTGGTTCGTTTCCAGCAGCCTTTGCTTTATGCCCCAGGACTCAGGTGGCAGAGATTGCTCCTCTCCTGAAATAGCCACAGCCAGAGGTGCCTGAGGTGTTTCAGCAGCGATTTTGAGGAGGAATTGGTAATGGATTTTTTCATCTTGATATTTGAGTGGCCTCTGTTTTGTGTGCCTTGCAATTAAAAGGGAAAGGGAGTAAGGAGTTGGCATCCTCAAACTTAAAAACCCGCCACTGTTACCCAGTGTTCTGCTGCAGCTGCTTATGCATTCAGATAAAGTTTTCTGATGAAGAACTTCAGCTGAGACACAAACATATGTTGCAGTGCAAAGGAACCCTTTGTTTCACAGCTCCTTCCTCCCGCTCCAGAAACACGGGCTAGGGAAAGAAATAACGAGATTTTGATATGCAAATTTCTGGTATCATTAAAATATAATGCTGGCTTGTCCTTTATCAAGAAGCTTGTTCATCTCGGAGGCTCAGCTTGTTGTGTCTAATCATGTGCTCTGTCAGCTGTCCTCTGGGGCCACTGGGTGAGGGGGAATATTAAGACCAGACAGTGGGTGTTGGCCAACCACGTTCACTTAGATCTCAAATAGCTGTGCCTGTGCCCAGAAAGATGTTTATGCAGTGATTTGGAAGCTAAAGCCAGAGGGGTAGAATCAGGGACACTTTCTGGACTTGCTGCTCTCCAGGTGGCTCCTGTGATTTCAGTGCATTGGCTGATGCTGCTCTGATTTGTGTCTGTTGAAGGCAGATCGAACTTGAGCACTTCTAGCACTGATTTTGCCTCCTTCATTTGATTTATCTACCCCTAAGTTTCAGGAGAACCAGATCTACTCTTGCTGGCAGGGCAGATGAGTAATTGCAGAGAAGTTACCATCGGTGTAACTGGAATTAGCACTGGGAGAGGAGACCAGAGCAGATAATACTGGTCCCTGAGTTTGTAAAGAATTTGTATTTTTAGAGTTACAGGTCACCTATTGGCACATGAGCTTTATGTGATAATATTTCTGTTCCTTATTTCATCCTTTTTCAAAGAGGTCACAATTGCCTTGTTCCTACCTCTATACTTGCCTTCATGACTGGTGCTGTTTGGAGTTGTGTCCAGGCTGGAATTCGATGATCCCTGTGGATCCCTTTCAACTCAGGAGGTTCTGTGATTCTCTGGAATTCAGGAACTTGTCTGCTAATCTGCAGAACTGTGAATTTGGACCAAAACCTTTCATGTGCACGTGAATATCTCGCCAGGAAATGAATCAGAGGTAAATGACCAAGTTGGAATGAGAGGATCTTTAAGGTCCCTGCCAACCCAAAGCACTCCAGGATCTATGACCCAGAAAAATAAGGTTAATAGTGATGTATTTACTGAATTTTGCATCTTATGAAGTGAGTGGAGAATGGACAGAGCTCCATCCCTTCTTTATTTCAAGGTGGGTAGACCCCAGTTATTTTATCTCTGCTCTGACAGATGTCAGTGATTAAAAACATCTCTTAACCACATCAGGGCTGCACCAAACCTTGTAGATTTATGACTGTGACATCTTGCAGAGGGGTCTGTCATCTGAGAAATTCATCCAAAAAGTTTTTTCAGTGTTAATCTCTCTCACACACAACAGTTCCCAGGCTCCAGCACCACATACCTTAGGGAAGAGTGGATTTCAGGTTGTTCTCCTACCAATTCCGTTCCTTAATACTTCCCTCTGACCTCTGTGGTGATGCAGCATCTTTATCATGTGATGGCATAAGAAAATTGATTTTACTAAACTCATCCATCTGTGGCTACAGAGAGCAAATAAAAGCTTCAACTTCCCAAACCACAGGAAGATACGATTTGGGGAGCAGCACACTCACCTGCCATCAGCTCTCCAGGGATAAAATGTGGAGAGCACCTTCTTGGCTGCCTTTATGTACCAGGCAGGATTATTGGAACAGCAAGAGAAAGGGAAAGAAAGGGCTCGAAGCATATTCACTGTCATAGACATTGTGAATTTGCAATGAGTGTGTAGAGTGGGATTATTTTAGTTTATGAACAGTGGGATTTCCAGCTCCACATTTTTCCCATGCTGGTATTTTGGTAACGCTGCTGTTCTCTCTCTTTTTTATCTCTGTCCAGACCAAAGGCCACCCGTGCTTGGTGACTTGGTGGCATCACTGCACAGATGCCTGACTGGGCACCAGGAGCTACAGAGGGATGGATTTGTGAGCCAGGAAACCAAAATCATCTTGCAGAGCCCCATCCTTCACGTCTTGGCTGGCAGGTGGGTCAGGAAAACAGCCCTGGATAGCAAAACAAATCCTTTCTGGGGAGCAGCATGTTGTGCAGGTCTGGCTGGTACAAAGTGCTATTGATCCCACATTAAGGCATTTAAGAATGGCTGTAATACAAAGAAATAATTGTCACACTCATAAATAAGAGTTGAAGTCATTTAAATTATCCTTGCAAGACAATTAGAAGCTATTACAGCTCTGGATCCACGTGCCCCCTGCTTGAGATCTATAATTTGGAAGCAGATGGCCCCTTTCTTCTCTATTTGCATTTTTTTGCAACATTTCAAGGGGCACAGCAGTAATATCGGGTGGAAATGAGAAAGGTGCTTATAGCATGAGTTGTGCTTTCCTACAATGCACCTAGAAAAAGCTCTTTCCTCACTCCATATCAATAAAAGAAAGCTAAAGATAGAGGACAGAGAAACAGACCCTTAAGCTTTTGGAAGCAATCTTTCTAACCTTGCTATCCCACACTGCTTTTTTAATTAAAAATTTATCCTCCAAATTACTTCTGGTTTCCATCTGAGTTTGGTTTTCATTTACCTTTCTGACTGGCTTCTGTCTATTTTTCTGGCAAGTGCAGCAGCACAGGGAGGGGTGGGGGGTGAGTGGGTCTCTCCATCACCATGTGTCTTCCCTGTTTACCTCCAGCCTTTCATCTCACTCCTCTGCTGCATATGCTTAGCATCTGGCTGCTAACCAAACATGTTTGACTACTGTCTACAAATAACGTGATTCCAAATATAAAACATTCTGTGACTCGCATTAATTACAAACAGAGAGAAGAAAAAGAAAAGGAAGGAGAAAAAAAAAAGAAAAAAAAGGAAAAAAAAGAAAAGGAAGGTTCTAAGGAGCTGGAAGTTTTCCTGGGAAGATGAAGCACTCTATCTGATTGCCGTGAGCCAACCAGAGAACAAAATAAATCCACAGAGGAACAGAGAAGTCTCAATTACAGCCTGAAAGACAGTGAGCTATGTATTTTAGATAATAGATTTAAAATTATACTGTTTTACAGTAGTCTCTGATCACATCCCAGCTTGCCTTGCTCTGTGCCCCTTCCCAGAGCTAAGAATAAGCTCAATTTATTTGTTGGCATTTAGCAATCCAGCTATTAGCCCATTTTAAATTTATCTTGTGCACCCACATGTCTTAAAGGTTGGGGTATCAGGACAAATTGCTCCAGTTGCCCTTTCTCCTGCCCTCCCACATTAGAAATAGTGACTTTTCTCTCCCAGACTCTCCCAGACTGCCTGGGCTACCTGTTCACAGGGATTTCTGAGATCACCATATGGAGAGGGTCACACTCTGCGAGACAAACGTTTTTTTCAAGCATTGCAAATAATTACAAACCAGAGCTCTATCTTTATGTAGCTTGGTTTTATTCTGACTGGCACTGATTAGTGTTTGCTTCCAATCCAGTGCATGAAACATCCCCCAGGGCAATGCGATTCGCTGTTAGAAATAGATCCTCAGGTGATACATCCACGATGAGCCGTTTTGAAGAGGGTATTATGTGTCTCTCAAAGGCTTCCAGAGGGAGGGGGAGAGAAGTGCTCTGAGACAATAGCGAGCTGATTCAGAGGCTGCACGTGAGCCAGGCTGGTGGTGCAGCCTTTGCAATGCCAGACAAGCACGGAGCACCTTTATGAAATGCAAATCATGTAGATGAAGCGAGAACAACCAACAGAAACTAAGGGCAGGCCCGGCAAAGGCCAATTAAAATGGGATGGATGCAAATCTTTGCGGGGATTTGGAAAGAAACCGGGGCTGAGTTGCTCCATCACCGCTGCTGCTTGTGGAGTTGTTTGCTGTCAGGTTGACAGCTGCGACAGGTGGTTGGATGTTGATCTCTTCTAAGAAATGCATGTTTTTGTGGTCTTTCTGGAGCTGTTTAACAAATCTACAAGGCTGAATGAAGCAGAGACTTGTTTTCCAAACTGGATACCAGATCAGGCTTCCTCTGCAAACACCGATGAACCTCAGTTAACTGGTTTTATCCAAGAAAGCAACAGCCAAAAGTGTATTTCACCCTTCTCCCAAAAACCACAGTCAAAAAAACCCCCACAGGTAAGTGGTTCACTTTAGAATTTCACATTAGTTTGTCTCCTGTGTATCACAGTGCTTGAGCCTCTCTGCTTGAGAGAGGAGCAACTTTTCATGGGATTACAGAATGGTTTGTGTTGGAAGAGACCTTAAAAACCATCTCATTCCACCCCCTGCCATGGGCAGGGACACCTTCCACTAGCCCAGGTTGCTCCAAGCCCCGTCCAACCTGGCCTTGGACACTTCCAGGGATGGGGCAGCCACAGCTTCTCTGGGCAACCTGTGCCAGGGCCTCCCCACCCTCACAGGCAAGAATTTCTCCCTAATATCCCATCTAACCCTGCCCTCCAGCAGTTTAAAGCCACTGCCCCTTGTCCAGTCACTCAGTGCCCTTATAAAAAGTGTAGTTTTGCAAATGAAAGCAATAAAAAGTTCATCCAAATGCTGCACCACCCAAACCACCACCCGTGAGGGACAGTGCTGCACAGAGAGGTGACACCTCCAGAGTGCAAAACACACAGGGGTGTTTTGGAGGCTCAGTTGAGCTGCGGGGCCTCCACCCTCAAACCCACCGCCCCAGCATCTGCCCTGCTCACTGTGAACATCCCCCAGGACAAACCCGGTGTGAAAACCTCCCCTTAACTCGATTGCCACTGAATGAAACCCTTTTTTTTCCTGAATGTCCTTTACCTGTTGAAGCAGTTCATGACCAGGAGGGGGTGTGACAGTGAGGATATAATTAGAAGTGCATTCATCACTCCTGCTGGTAATTGTTTTCTAAGGATGCACAAAAAGAGAATCGATTGCTTTCTGGAGTGGTGCTGCAGGTACCAACCACCAAGCTGGTGAGCCCTGGTGGTGTTCATGTCCATGATGGCCCCCAGTGCTCTGAGTCCACAGGGAATGTGGGAGCGATGGCAGGAACAACGAAACACCATCGAGAGGGTTTTGTGGAAGCCTTCCAGTACCTACAGAGGGTCTACAGGGAGGCTGGAGAGAGACTTTTGCAAGGGCAAGCACCGATAGGACAAGGGGGAATGCGTTTAAGGTGAAGGAAGGTATATTTCAACTGGATATTAGGGAGAAATTTTTCCCTGTGAGGGTGGGGAGGCCCTGGCACAGGTTGCCCAGAGAAGCTGTGGCTGCCCCATCCCTGGAAGTGTCCAAGGCCACGTTGGATGGGGCTTGGAGCAACCTGGGCTAGTGGAAGGTGTCCCTGCCCACGGCAGGGGGGTGGATGATCCTTAAGGTCCCTTCCAATCCAAGCCCTTCTATGAGTCTAACCCAAACCATTCTGTGATTCCATGGGACTGAGAGGAAAATGCCTGCAATCAGGCCTGGCCCCAGGACTTGCCCCACCACTGAAACTTGGGATGAAGAGGAAAAGAAAAAGGAAAACAACAGAACATAAACTGAATTATTTTCTTTACATTTGTGCTTAGCCTCCACCTTCATTGTGAGAGCTTGCATCAGCCCAAATTTGTTTTAGGTTACTCTGACTGCAAATGATGCATTTTGTGATCTGGCAGGGAAAGGTTTAAAAGTCTGCCTGTAAAAATGAGGCCAGTTGATCTGTGCTTTGGCTGTTTATTCCACGAAATCAAAGTGTGTATAAAATGCTACTGAATCAAAATGGCAACACTTGCTGCCAGCTGGAGAGTTCCTCTGATCAGTGCCCTGATGCTCATGTCTGTGCTGAAGTTTATCTTCTGGCTTGGTCCCGAACGGGTTGCAAATGTGTCTGATGATGACCAAGAAAGGGAAAAGTTCTTCTTTTGATTTGCTTCTGTGGCCACAGCAGGGACACCCAGCCAAGGCTGTTACGGGGGTTTTTCAGGTGAAGAATAAATATATTAAATGGAGAAGGATCTTGCCCTATCAACCCCCTGCTCATCCTCCCCTACGTGATGGAGCTGCCCTGACAATCCCCTGCCCCCTTGCTGCAAACCCCCCTGGGAGCCACCAAGAATAACTAAAAGCACCAATCTGGATTTAAGAACAAAATCCCTCCAAGTGTAAAAAAAGACACAAACCCCCACTACTCAAATAGGAAAAAAGGCCCTTACCCTCCATCTCCCCTGTCCAGTTGTGGGGCCACTCTTGGCATTCCATGAGCACAAATATCATCCTGTGTTGGCATCTTTTGCGTGGGAGGAATCTTTGTCCATAGTCAATTTTGGGATTCAGACTGGCAACTGCAGAGTAGGGGTTCTGAAAACAGATGCATTTCCACCCAGGAAAAAAGCCTTTACCTTCCATCTCTCCTGTGCAGTTGGTGGGCCACTCTTGGCACTCCATGCACACACAGAGCTTGCTGTGCTGGCACCTTTTGTCTGGGAGGAATTTTTGTCCGTATTCAGTTTTGGGACTCAGACTGGCCATTCTAGGCCAGGGGTTCTGACACCAAACAAATGCATTTCCACCCAGGAAAAAAGCCTTTACCTTCCATCTCTCCTGTGCAGTTGGTGGGCCACTCTTGGCACTCCATGCACACACAGAGCTTCCTGTGCTGGCACCTTTTGTCTAAATAACCTACTGCCCACCGAGCAAATCAGAGCAAAAAATCAAACTAATTGCAGATAACCGAGCAAACAAATAATTATTCACTACCCTCACCCCAAAACACTAGGGATCCCCTGCCCTGAAAAGCTGATGTCTTACATTAAAGACCCACAAAGGAGCTGTGAAGTAAGTGGAACTAGTTGTCAAAAGTAGTGAAAGTCATTGCTCTTGGATTTGAAGGCAAGGAGGGGTTTTTCTCCCTGACTCTTCTTGGTGTCACTTTGTCCCCACCCTGGGGGTGCGTGTTGGTGGGGGAGGATGAGCAGCCCCCATGTCCTGGTGATCACCATCCTGCCCCTGCCTGGCCAACACAACCAGAGAATCACAGAGTGGTTTGGTTTGAAAAGGAGATTAAAGAGCATCCCATTCCACCCCCCACCACGGGCAGGGACACCTTCCACCAGCCCAGGCTGCTCCAAGCCCCGTCCAACCTGGCCTTGGACACTTCCAGGGATGGGGCAGCCACAGCTTCTCTGGGCAACCTGTGCCAGGGCCTCCCCACCCTGTGAGAACTTCAGAACTTGTTCTTGCCTTCATCTTGCTCCTGTGCTTTGGAGAAAGGTTGGGTTTTCTGGAAAATTGGGGTATCTGTTGAAAAGTATCTGAGGAGGAGCAGCTATGGCAAGCAAGTGCTTTTGCTCATGGGCTGAGGGCAGGTGACTCTACACAGCTTGGTGATGACAGACCCAGCCCATGGACCATGCAATTCACACAGTATTTTTATAAAAGCTCTTTTGTCCAGAGGTGGCACAGTATAGGACTTCTGTGCTGCTGTTCAAATGGGCTACTGCAACAAAAATGCAAGCCAGTATTTTGTTTTATAATCCTTTTAATTAACTGCACAGTCCAGAAGGTGTATTATTATAGCCAGGAAATTAACTTTATTGTGGTGTTCCACCAGGTGTGGTTCTGAGGGTGTCTCTGTGCCTCTGTAAATGCTGAGGTTTTTTTCTCATGGTGTAAGTGCAGAAAAGAAAAATCCATCCCTCCATGAGCTTTCCTTATTAGTAAAATCTAATAAGCTATTGAACAACGTTCAGTGCAACAGTCAGGACACCTGCCTTTAGTAACAGCCCCTTTATGGAGCCCCAGACATATCAATAACAGACAGTAGATGGTGCTCTTGGTCTGCATTAGCTGCCTGCAGACACAGCACGAGCTGATTCTGGGCTCTTAGGGCTGGTCATGGTGAAATGGTCCTGCAGAAAGCAGGAGATGCCCGAGCCTTAAAGAGTCTCCTGATGGCCACAGCCCCCAAATCCCCTCGTGTGCAGGCCACTGACATGTCCTTCATGAAGGTGCCAAGGCTAAGGCACCCAGAGAAGCTGTGGGTGCCCCATGCCTAGAAGTGTTCAAGGTTGGACGGGGCTTGGAGCAACCTGGAATAGTGGAAGGTGTTGTCCACGGCAAGGGAATTGGACTAGATGAGCTTTAAGGTCCCTTCCAACCCAAACCATTCTGTGATTTTGTGATATAGGCCACAAGGCAGGTCTTCCATGGCTCCTTGCAATCCCAGCAAGCACCACCTCCTGGAAAGGTCCCTCTGGAAATGGAAACAGAAACCTCAAGAAAGCACATCAGTGCTTGGCTGTGTCAGGGGGCTGGTGTGGCAGCTCCCATGGCTCTCCTGGGTCAACCAGCAGAGTGCCTGCAGCTCTGCAAACCCCTCCTCAGCTCCAGGCAGTTCATCCTGCCAACAGAAAGAATGTGGCTGTGATTGGGAATAAGGGGCACCCCAGGTTTGGGTTATGAGCCCATCACCTGGTGGATGAATGCTCCCCCCCTGCCCCCCTCCAACCTGGTCCCAGGGAGCCCAGGCAAGGACTCACACAGACCAGAGGAGAGAGACGAGTGAGAGAGAGAGATTTATTATGGGTTGGGGTCTATGTAGGCTTTAGAAGAATCAGAAAAACACCAATTAGAAATCTCAGGGGGTTTACAGAATCCACCAATAACAAGTAAGGGTTAACATCCAATAGGGAAAGGGTTAACAAAGGCCAATAAGAAAACTTCCAGATATCTTCCCAGCACTTCCCAGTTCCTGAGTAAAGGTAACAGTTTTCGAAAAGGTTTTTGGGAAGAAGAAAGTGACTTAGCAAAAACTTACAAAAAAGCCATTTTGAAAACATGTTTAAACAACATTAAAAACTTCTGTTTTTACAGCATTTAGGCTGTTTTCTTCATTCTCTTCACAAGTCCATTTCTGACAGGACTTTTTCCATTCTACATATGGCACGTCTACTTCCACAAAAGAAGAAAGCAAGATTTCTGGCTTACTGTGTCCTCTTTGTAGGAAGGGGAAAGCCAGTAGAGACAGGTCTGGGTGAGCTTGACGTGGGGGTGAACACACCCCCACTGCAGAGGCAGCACGTCCCCAGCACAGGCAGCACGTCCCCAGCACAGGCAGCAGGTGCAAGGACAGGGTTCTCCATCAGCTCTGGGGGAGGTGGCAGCTCTACCACTCTGCTTTGTCCAGCCACACATTTTAAGTCACAGCACTTAGAGTTTCCATGCTCAGGTTTCACTCCAGGAGGGGCTGCGTGGGAGCTCGTGGCACTTTGTACCTGAGAGGACCTATCAGCTGGTGGGCAAGGTAAAGCCTCAAAAATGCTCTCTGAAAGGGTGAATACCTCTGTGAACACTTCTCTGGGGACTTAGAGTTCAGGGTGAGAATTTGATAAGGTCTTACAGTGCAAGGCCTGCTGTAAAAGGCTTGAATGCCCAGTGCTGGAATAAACAACTCCTTTTCAGTCCAAACATGTGCGCCGAACCAATATGTGCTCTGTGAGAGTCATTGATTTATATAAACTATATTCAACCCACTATAGCCCATGGTTGAGCACCACCAGTTTAAGATTACACATGATCTATAAAAATATTCCTACTTCACCCAAGTGGTGCTCCATCCTCAAACACAACAGCTGTGCCCAGATAGAGAGGGAAGAATGGCAGTGATTATGCACACACAGATGCATGTTGCCTGTATGTGCCTTCACGCCTGTGCACTGGCATCTTTTAAATAAGTCCCGTTGCCTGGACGTTAAAAGGCTTGGGGGGAAAAAAAAAAAAAAAGAAAGGGAAAATGAATGCTTCTGCAGCTTCCTGGGCACTAATTGAATTTCTGTCCGTAACATTTACGGACTTTAAGAAGAGCAGCCTGTTTATTTACCTTTTCTCTCGGATTTTTTTCCCCCTCTCCATTTAAAACTCATTGTATTGTGTCATTTTATAGGCGCCAGGAATAAATCTTTTGTCAGCTCTATTACATTATTATGCAAAGTACACCAAAAGGATAGGAATAAAACAGCCCGAGAGAAGGCGAGTGCTGTTCTTTTCAGCCCTCCCTGACTGCCCCAGCAGCAGGTTTGCTAACACAATCATTTTCCCAGGAAAACTTCCTCACCCTCGGCCATTGATCGTAAAGAGTTCACTTGACCATGCTAATGCTGCCTGCGAGGAAGGGAATTTATTGAGGCAAGAAAGACTCCATGAAGGAGCCATCAATTATATCTGCAGAATTGATCCTGTGGGATGGAGGAGCTGCTGGGCACCAGGAGGATTTCTTGGCAGGAGGAGAGGGATCAGCTGCAGTGAAGTGCCTTCTCCCCCAGAGGTGGAGACTGTCCCAAGAGGAATCATTTCAGGAAAGACCAAACAATCGATGTTCAAAAAAAAAATACTCCAAAGCGCAAAGCTCAAGGTGCACGTGGGAGTGTTTCAGCTCCTTTTGGTATCTTGTCAGGCTGTGGTTTGTGCGAGGAGCTCAGATGGAGGGTTGAGGTGTGGGAAGAGGGACCTTAACCTGGGGCTGAACCTGCCCTGTCCCGCCGCCACCAAAGCACACGTTAGTGGGAGCTTTAACTTCTAACCCAGGCTCGTTAACATTGTTGGAGCAGAGCTTTGCTCCCACAATGTATCCACCAAATGGAATTAAGTAACTTAATTAGTCTGGGTGAAACACAAAGAGGGATTGAAGAGCGAGGGGACTTGGCGGCTCCTTGCAAGGTGACGTCAGGGGCTGCTGGAAAAGCTCATCCACGCGGCTTTGACCCTGGAAATTTCCTCAGCTGGAAAAGCAGGGGAGAAGGATGTTTGCTCATGATTTGTTTTGTTTTGTGGGTTTTTTTCTGTCCTACCATAAAACACTGCAGAGTGTTAGACTCATAGTATGGGAAAGTCCTGGCACTCCGGCCACCCATTTCTCTTCCCCTTCTTGTTTATATAAATTATGGCCCTTTGCTTAGGAGAAGAAAAGTGCAGCAACTGCCTGTGCTGGAGGAAACAAAAAAAAAATGAAGGGAGAAAAGAGTCAGGAGGGAGCCAACAGTAAACTTGTACTTTCTGGGAGGTGAATCTGTGGTCATTTGGGGAGCTGGCTCCAGTGGGTTACCAAATTTATTCTCTCTCATCCAACTCTCATTGCCCACTTTTTTCAGAGCTTGCAACGGTGGGAGGAACAGCCCCTTGTCAAACTGTAAAGTCTGAAAAACTTGATTTTCTGTTATTTATTTCCTGAAGTATGTCTTTAAATGAAGGGTCCATGCACACCTCCTGGAGACAATCGCTGGCACGGGATGGTGTGGAGCAACTTTCTGGTGGTCCACAAGGCCCCACCATTGGAAGACCCTGCTTTGTGCCTGCAGCTGGGTCTGAGCAGGCAGGGATGAGTCTGTCTGGTTGGCTGTGCAATGACTTATCTCTGCTTCAGAGGCGCCTGAGCTCTGTGGGAAAGGCGGAGGAGCTGCCAAGAGAAATGTCTCGCTCCAGTTCTTGGACAAATCCAATGCTCCTGGAAGTTCAGATGGAGACGTGCATCCCTGGGAAGTGTTTGCCACCATTGCTGGCATTAATCTCCCAGAGACAGGTTGGAGAGTGAGATGGTTGAGCTGACTTGCCTTTCCCTGGCACAAGCTGACCACTTCTCCCAGTCCCACAGGATCCTTGCCACGAATTCAATTTACTCCTCCCCAGCCCCACACCCCAGGGAGCCACATATCCATGGACCCAGCTGGCCCCACTCCTCCTGCAAAGCCTCCTGTCCCGAGGAACTGTTTTATTCATTCTCCGTTTAAACACCACAATGGATGTTTTGGTTACCTTTATCTTAACTGAAGATTTTTCATTATTTCATCACCTCCAGCCACTCTTTTGCCTTCAGTCAAGCCCCTTATAAATAATATCATTGTCCCCACACCTTTGGCTCAGGTAACCTGACATCCCAGATTATACTAATAAAACACACATCCCACCTGCAGAGCTGAAGAAAGCAAGAGAACACCCCCCAGTTTTGAAGAAAGCTGATGAATCTAAATTCATCAGAGAGGTCACCACACTGCAAGTCCTGAGCCCTCACACTGATCTCTCTATCATACATACTCATGAGATTGGACTAATCACTTTTCTTTGGGATGGGAGGATATTTATTGCTGTGCTGGATCTTGCCTCTTTCAATACAGCTCGTTGCAACTATTTGCTCTGCTTTTATGCTGCTGTTTGCAAAGAGGGATGGAAAAGGGGATGGGAACATCATTGCACCACCAGGTTTCTGTTTGTGAAGCTGTTTGAGAACAGCCGTGCACAGACCCCAGGATTTATGAATTATTTTCATTTCTTTAGTTGCTCTTCATTGTTTGTTATTTTTCTGTTTAAGCAGTTTGTCCCCTGTACTAGGAGCAGAAGGAAAGCCAAAATGCCTTCAGTGACAGCTCAAATATCCCACAGAATGACTGGTAAGTAACCAAAGTAAACAACTTATGAGGAAAATAAAGCCCGAAGAATTATTCATCCCATCCACACAACACATTGGTCAGAAAAAGAGAATTTCTGTTTGCAGGAAACCCTCGAATTAAAAAACAAAGAGAAGAAAAATTGTTTACCTTTTCCACAGAATGAGAATGTTACAAAAAACCAGAATAAAATATTCTATATTTTTGTAGTTCTTTGTTTCTAAAATGTGAGAACATCAGAATCACTCAGAAAAATAAATAATTGAATTGAGTCAACTAAGGAGATGATTTTTTTTCCCTTATAAGAATGATAGAGAAGTGCTGTATTTTGACTTTTCCCGATGAAAAAATGTTATGGAAATCAGTGATTTCCTGTGCAACAATTTGATGAAAAGGAAACCCACGTTTGCTAGTGAAATACCACCCTGGCCCTGCCTGCAAGTCATGGGCCCGTTCCTGGTACCAGTTTTCCCTCAGCAGAGGTCTGTGGGGTTAACTGAAGACACTCTTGGTCTACACAAGGCTCCATCAGCTTGGAGATACCTCACAGAGTCTTCCTGAGCCAGGAAGGGGCTCTGCTCATCCCCTGATTTATTCTCCATGACTGATTCAACCACTTCTTGTGGTTGCTTTGCCACACATTTCTGTCGAGCTGTTTGATTTTATCACTGACACCTCCAGTGTCCACCTTCATCTCCAAATGGAGAGGGACAGAGCAGAACACGAGTTCCCACTCCCTGGCCAGAAACATTCCCTGCTGGGCACCACAGCAACTAAGGGCTCACACCTGCAATATGTCCCCCAGAACCAAGCAGGAAAACATGGCTTGTGGAGAACTATAACAAGCTTGGGTTTGGATATTTGTATTTCAGTCAAGGGGTTTACTAAAAAAACCCAAACCCAAACAAACAAAAAAAAAAAACAAAAACAAAAAAGAAAAACCACCTTGTTTCTGAACATAGGCAAGATATAGATAAAATTGCATTTTTATGTAAATAAAATTGCAGGGAAAGAGGTGTTCTTCCTCTGCCCAGCTTAAATTTGAGAACATACTCCAGGGTTTATTTTGCAGGTGAGCTGCTGGAGCTTTAGCTCCATAAATAAGCCTGGCTCCATTGATCTTGGTGGCACGATGCTGATTGACACCTGCTGAGGATACATGCATAAGTATTTCTCATAATGAGCTCCTTCTGAGCCCACGATTGCCAATTGATGTGGCAATTACACATTAATATGTGTGACTGTGCACAATCAAACTGGGCGAGAAGGGATGCAGCCTTTTGTTTTTGAAAATTAATAAAATATTTATTGCAATCAGCTCATATCTCCCAATTTGTTGCCAATTAACTAAAGTGTTTAGTGTGAAGCTGATTGAGGCTGCAGCCACAGGGCTGCACCAGGGGAACAAACTGGAGGAGTCTCACTCTGAATTTCTCTCTGTTTCAGTCTCTCCAGGTGGCAAGAGAACAGCAGGAGCCGGGAAATGGGAAGGACTTTCCTGTCCAGGGAAAGACATCTCCAGTCATCAGGAGGAGACAAAGCCTGCAGACAGCTAAAACACCCCAGGGATTAAACTCTAAAGTGCAGCAGGCTAAACTCCTGTTGATGATATTTCAGCCCATAAATTGAGGTTGACTTTTTCAATATGTTTTTTTTTTTTTTTCCCCCCAGGAATATTGATAAAACTGGGAGAAGGTGAAGGGAGCTGCAAAGCAGAATGACCCCAAGTTTCGAAATATGTTTGCCATGGGAATGTAAATCTTGATTTTTAGCTGGGCTGGTGTATGGTATATGTCAATTTAATCTGAGGGGATCCCAGTATTATGGGACCTCAAGGCATAGCAGAATATTTACATGTTTTACTGAGGCCAAAAAAAGGACAAGAAAAGTACCAAGAGATGATGTCTTGGACTAGCAGAGAGCCTTCCCAGCCTCGTGGGCTGCACTAATGGTACTGGGAAGATGATTTAGCTGCTTGGATGGCAAGTGGTTTAGCATCTCTTCTGAAAGTCAGTGATAACAGAATTGCCTTGAACAGGAGCCTTTAATAAACATCTACCCCTGTCCCATGTTTTGCTCCTTCTCCTTTCCAAACATGTCTTTCTCCTGGCACAGCACAGCTGATGTCCCAGTGCAAGCCAAAAAACTCCCCCAAAACCCCAAAGCCCGAGTTCTTCCAATACTTGAATTGTCACTTGTGTCCCATAGAAGTTTGTTGTTTAAATTACACTCACAGCCTCAATGCCTTGATTACTCCTTTTCAGAGCATTTTCTTCCCACTTGCTTATTTTTAATTTAAACTAATGGACTGTTACTGCATTCCTTCCTCCATGTCAGAGAGCAGGACAGACTCCTTAGAACTCCAGTGAATTCTGGAAATGAGTTTATAAAATCTTTCCTTGGAATGTTTCAGACGAGCACACACCATGCTGGAGGAAGAGCCAGGTTCTGTGCCAAGAGAAAGAGCAGGCCCCGGGTTTTATTTATGGGTTTTGTTCAGCTTGTTCAAAGTCTATAATGAGGGACTGTCTCTTCATCAAATCTGTCTAATGGGATCTCTGATCTCCATTAGGAACCGGAGCTCAGCGAGGACAGAATCAGCATCAGTAACACGTTTCATCTGAACCTCCCCACTGACACAGAAAAGGGGATTCATCCCCAGACTGGGCCACTTTGTTCAATGAGCTTGCCATTTGTGGGAATTAGGTGCAGTCCTTGCTGCTGGAGCTCACACAATTATTAAGAAGTGCAACGTTTGCATCTAAAACAAAGTCAAACCCCTTCTTCTTTCCTAAGAATGTCTGGGCAGAGCTGAACTGACTTTGTTTTAGCTGAGGGTAGAAGAGCAGCCAAGCCCCAGCAGTGTAAATGTTTGGTAGTGGCTCACACCAGCAGAGCAGGAGGGGACAGGGACGCAGGAGGTGGCAGCACTGTCGTGGTTGCTCCACTTGCCTACCCTTGTTGGAGCTGAGCTGTGTTGGACTGAGCTGGACCCGTGTTCTGCAGCATTCCCCAGGGTCAAGGTGTTCTCTTGGAGATACACAAGTGTTCACTGTGAGCATGGAAAGAGGGGTGAAGGGTAAGGAACTGGAAGAGAACAGAGAACAACCCCTGGAAATCTCCCCTTTTCTTCTCACAGTGATCCAAATTCATCATCCTACGATGGAGCCTCTCAGTTTTATGGGAAATTAGCACCATATCATCTCTACACAGAAAATTATCACCAACACCCACAAATACACCCTTAGCACAGGGGCAGGGGCTTTTTAGGGGATTCAGCCTCAGGTGAAGCTCAGCAGCTTCAGTCCTATCCCCTGATGGTGCTTTCCAAGGGTGCTGTGGAGCCCAGACCACAGTGCAGCATCCCAGAGGCTGGGAGGCTCTAAATCCACACACAGCTTCATTCCCTCTGGAAATGGGCACAGACTGGGTTCATGGCAGCAAAATTTATTGCAGTGTGAACTGCAGGGTAGAGCAGAGAAAGAACCTCGGGAAAGGAACCTCTGCCTGAATATCTTTATCTGCTTCTTCCCATTATTTCCTGGCAGGGTGTGTATTGCTGAGGCAAACAATTTTCTTGCAGAAAAATATGGGAAAAGAGGAGTATTTCCATCTTTTCACAACTGTTGGTGGAAATTCTGGGAGCAAACAAAATCCTGCCCTGGTGCAGGCGTCATTTAAAGGAATTCAGTGCTGAAGTTTCGTCTGATTCCTGGTTCCAAGCCAAGGAGTCTCATTATCAGGTGTGGCTGAGGGTGCAGCAGTGAGCGCAGAAAACCACACCTCTGGAGCTGTTAAGTGGGGCCAATGTGATAAAAGGCAGCAATGATGGGGTTCCTTGGTGCCATTTTTTACAAAGTGGAGTTTCAGAGCAGAAATGTGTTTCCTGTGATCTCAGTAGTTTTGAAGAGCTGCACTGCCTTGCATGAGAGCTCTGCCAGGAAACGCTCCCAGGAAAGCCCGGTGAGTATTTAACGTTCAGCAAACTATCACCAGGTGTTTGCTTTTACAGCCCACTGAAATCCAAAGGAGAGTGGGGTGTTTTTTTTATTCACTTAGGGATAAAAATAAGTAAATCTGACACAAATTCCAGTGAAAGAGAAGGAGCTGAGGGTTTCTGCAAGGAAAGAAAGAGGTAGCACACAGAAATAACCAGGTATGGAAGCAGGTACGTGCTGCTTTGCTCCATCAGGGTGCAACCCTTTGTATACTTCCTACTGCAATATTATTTCTGATAAATTATTGAGACAGGGAAGATATTTTACCCTCCTGACCAGCTCAGGTGAATCATTAAGTGCATCAAACCCTCTGCTATTTTACCCAACCTGAAAACATTGTTTAAAATGGGAGAGGCACAGCTGCTTTTAACACAGATTTTATCCCTTTTACATTCTTCCCAAAGCCCTCTCAGGACTTGGGGAATTTTCTCCAGTGTTCATGGGGCTTAGGGTTGTGGGGTTGTTTTGTGTTGTTTTTTTTTTAAGACAACGTTGAATTATTGAAAAACAGTAAAATATTTATTATCTGATCAATAATACATTGGATGCTCTGCTGCTTATTTTTATTATTGACAGAAGCAACTTGGCTGCCTGAGATGAAAACACAGGAAGATGAGGCAGATGTTGCTGTAATCAAGGGCAACAGGGTATGAAGTGGTCACAGGCTGGGCTGTGGATGTCCTTACACCGGTGAATATTCAGTCCCTGGAAAGGGTGGGTTCAGCTCCTGCAGGGAGGTGTTACAGCACAGGGATGTACATCCCAACACCACGTGACAGCTAAACCCGTCCCTGTTTGTGCAGTAAGGGGCTGTCACGGAGGGACATTCCTGATGCAGATCTTCCTGAGATGGAGATGTCCCAGCCAGCACAGGGAATTCCCTCTCACAGGTGCCACAGCTCAAGGGACACCCCTTTTGCTGGACAAAGCTGTGTCTGATGAATGTCTCTGTGCAAGAACACATGTTTGGTCAGGGGCATGTCATGGGATATAGCTTAGAGCTCTTTTCAAACACAAATGAAAAGAGATGAAGAGAAGAGAAGAGAAGAGAAGAGAAGAGAAGAGAAGAGAAGAGAAGAGAAGAGAAGAGAAGAGAAGAGAAGAGAAGAGAAGAGAAGAGAAGAGAAG